>JAXIVD010000229.1:95000-197500 GCA_036785275.1 Cancer borealis | reverse complement strand
TCTAAATAAACCGTTTATTATTATTATTATTATTATTATTACCGAAGTTTGAGGGCGTCTTGGGCAGTTCCTCCCATGCTTGATGGACCCTCTGGCGGTGGTTGAAGAGGCTCTGCTCCAGTTGGTAGGACACTGTACCGTCAGCGTTGGTCGTGGATTGAGTCACCGTCACGCCTTCCACCTTGATGCCTGTGTGTGGTGAGGGGTGGTGGTGTGTGGTGGTGAGTGGTCAGTAACTTAAATTATATGCAAGTTTTCTTTAGTGTCATTCTATAGCCTTTCTTATTCTTGTCGATGTTCTCTCTGTATATAATATCCTAAATTACGCCTTATATAAAGTCATAAATGTCAGGATGAATAAATGTGCATCTGAAAACCTGAAATTGTGAAAATGAAGATAACGATGATAATGACTGCAGTGATAACATTGACAGAAAGGCGGATTATAATTTTGACAGCGGTAAAAAGATAGATAATAATTAGAGTTTTATAAATGGAACTAGAATATAGAGTCTAACATCTGTGTGTGTGTGTGTGTGTGTGTGTGTGTGTGTGTGTGTGTGTGTGTGTGTCTCACCTGATGCGTCTCGTGTGAAGTTGAGTGTCTTGCCGTTGAGGTTGGTGACTTGCAGGCCGTTGGGTTGACTCATCCTGGGGTCGTCTGGCTTCACTTCATCCTGTATCATGTAGTCAAAAAGGATCTCACGCAGCAGGTCGGCGTGTTCGGGGACGTAGAGTGGGTGGCCGGTGTCTTGTGGGACCCAGTTGGTCACTTCTACGTAATCCGGCGACACATAGGTCTTGGGGGCTGAAATAAGACAGTAAATGCATGTTTCTATCTATATAATTCCTAACTTCTAAAAATAATATAAAAAAAAACACACACACACACACCTGGCTCATCGCTCCTCAGTGCCACGCCTGCAGGAGTCTTTTGTTGCCTAAGAGCGTGGCGCCAAAGGTTAGCCATAGACGACGACTCCTGGCTGGCGGGGAGGGAAGGTAGAAGGCTCTGCTCACTCATGGTGGTGGGGATGAAGACTGCACCGACCACCACACACAGCCACACTGCCACACCTGAAACACACACATAGCCGTTATCACCACCCACCCTCACTGCCGGGCTATAGATAAGGTCTACCATCCATCTAACCACTGTACTGCACTGCCAAACACTGCCACCTGTCGCTTCCCAGACTTAATTACTTACGTCGTCATCTATACAAACACCACACTTGGAGGACAGACTCTGCAAACACTCAACACTGCATGAATAAAAGAAAAGGAGACTCATTCAGACCCCTTGACCTTCGCTGCGTCCTCACCCACCCACCTTTAAGCCCTGAGTAACGACGCACCACAAACACACTCACACTCACACTCACACTCACACCACCACTAACAACCTGTTCGAGGCTGCCAGGCAGAACGAGGGAAATAGATGATTATGACACCACACACTACACACACCTGACACCACCACAACCGTAGATCATTCTAATCCCGTGTAAGGTATGCTGGAACCTCTACCTGTATACATGGAAAGAGACAAGAGGCAGGAGAGAGGGTGAAACAGTCTTAAGTCTCCGTGTTGGTCCATGTTCATACTCACCTGGGTTGAGATGCGCCATCGTTCACGTCTCAGTGTTGTCTGCCTCGGCGCCCGCTGCCCGCCCTTATATAGGAGGCACAGGAAGGACGGACCAGGAGGCGAGACGTGTACTAAAGGACCCTAGTTGTTGCTAAGGGAAACCGGTTCTGTTTTTATTTAGCTCGAAGTAAGCACTAGGTAGGATGGCCTAATGGTTAGGTTAGGCTTGCGAGACGGAGAACACCGTCACCATATTAGGTAGATAAATTATGTCGCCACACCTGTGCTTCTACTGCCGCCACCACCGCCACCATCACCACCACCACCACTACATACCTCCTCCCCCTAAACTCCTCTATAGAAGTACATCTGTGAGTCCGGAAAATCACGACGCACTGCTACACGTATTTCAGATATAAAATTTATATATCGTAAAGTTTGAGTTGTAGCCAAAGTTTGCAAAGTCATCAGAATCATCACGATTTATTTACACTTTGCATATTGTTTTCCTTTCCTCTTCCCTCATCCCCGTCCTTTATACTGACTCACCCTGACTCGCTTCCCTGTGCAGGTGATAGGACCAATAGCACACCTGTGGTAATGAGTGTATTGATATCAGGTGTCACGGACTGGTTACCTCCGCCTAACACATCCATTTACCTTCCTCAAAGCTTACATTTATTCCTCCAATAAATCAATTTTCCCTAAAAAAAAAACGTATTTCCACTCAGTTGAATTTTTTTTTTTTTTTTTTTTTTTTTTTTTTTTAAGTAAAGATAAAGTTTGCATTTTGAGTGTTCGGATATAATAGGTTTCCTTAATACTTAGTGATTTCCAAGGTGTAGTAAAGGAATTAGGAGAGAAAGTATGTAATATTCAGTCCTTAAGCGAGGAGGCAAAGTTCAATTGTTTCACGACACGAAAGTAATTGGACTTATACAAAGGAGCTGTTAAGTGTGGTGGTGGTAGTGGTAGTTTTATGGTGGTGGTGGTGGTGGTAGTTATGGTGGTGGTGGTGGTGGTGGTAGTGGTGGTGGTGGTGGTGGTGGTGGTAGTTATGATGGTGGTGGTAGTAGTGGTGGTGGTGGTGGTGGTGGTAGTTATGATGGTGGTGGTAGTAGTGGTGGTGGTGGTGGTGGTGGGAAGTTACTAAGTAATCTTCAACTATTTATAATAATAATAGTTCACATTTTTACGTGTCCTGTTTTCCTAAGTAATGTTTTTTCCTGTCTTATCGTTTCTATTTTGACTCAAAATTAGATTGTGAGAATGTTTTTTACTTAACTATTTATTTGCATGAAAACTGAATAGACGATGAATTAAATCGAACACAGTAATTATTATAGTTATAGGTATAGTTATAATTATAGTTGAATGTTATTAAATAAGTGGTGATTCGCATGTGATTATCCGGAAAATTATGTCTTAAATAATACTTTGATTTTAGTTTAATTGTTTGTCGGCCAATGTCACTACAGGAGCTCGAATTAATTGTTAGACAGTGATTAACCTTCTGTAATGACTCATTTAGCGCCTCTTCAATTAACTCTAACGACCGACTAACCACCTGGATAAGAAGTTATAGTGTGATAATGAACTCTATAGTATCATAAAAAAAAGTATTACAATCAATCCTCTGAAAAATGTTCGAAAAATGCGCATCAAATATTATTCATTATATCAACACAATGTATTTTTATTTTAAGGGGGTGGAATTAGGATTAAAATTTTTGTTTTTAACCAATTCTGGCAATGGTAATAACAATTCAGATGTTTGAAATTCGTACGTTAAGACCAAACTGTCGTACAGTATATACTAATTATAGAATCCAAGCACACACACACACACACACACACACACACACACACACACAGCTCTTAGTCCTATTTCGTAGTCCTATCTCGCAGTCCTATCTCTCTCTCTCTCTCTCTCTCTCTCTCTCTCTCTCTCTCTCTCTCTCTCTCTCTCTCTCTCTCTCTCTCTCTCTCTCTCTCTCTCTCTCTCTCTCTCTCTCTCTCTCTCTCTCTCTCTCTCTCTCTCTCTCTCTCTCTCTCTCTCTCTCTCTCTCTCTCTCTCTCTCTCTCTCTCTCTCTCTCTCTCTCTCTCTCTCTCTCTCTCTCTCTCTCTCTCTCTCTCTCTCCAATCTTAAAACCAAATCAAACTTCATCTAACAGTCTTTCCTTCACTCAACACAACATAACACGGCATACACTCACCAACAGAATGCAGTACAGTCTCTCCTCTCTCTTTAGACACACCCATGGGCCGTGTAGGGTAGCGTGGTGCAGATATATACGTGTTGATACTAATGTTTGTCGTCTGGGTTGGCTAGGGTGGAGGACAGTCAGAGTCAGCTGATCAGTAGAGTAACGTCACACCACGCCCCCTTCTTACTTGACTCAGCCCTCTCGGTGCACTGTTCGGCTGCTAGATGGGGCTAGTGTACTTGTGGAAGACTTACACTTCAAATTCAGGGATATTGGACGGAAATTATCGGGAAAAGTAAAGTTAATATAATTGTTTTAAGGAAGTGGATAATATTGATCTGATATATACGAGTCATAAAAATTACTGCGATTCTTTATATAGTATTTTGGTAAAGTTATATGAGGATCTTTAACAATTATCAGTAAGAAATAGTATAGTTTAGGAAATAATCTGGATATCGGCAGAACTGTGTAAAATTCAGGAGATCTACTGGAATGTCTGGAGATGTGTCACACTACCTGGCACTACCTGGCACTCCTTGGCACTCCTCTGTTTGTTTACATAGCGACGGCACGGTACGATCCTAGTTGCCACGTCTTGTTATTATCTAATCCACTTTTAAATCAGCTTACGGACAACACTACCATTACATTGCCTTAGATTATAATTAAGCTACCTTGACTGTGCTTCATTAAGATAAGAAAGGAAGGTGTGATTACAATTTGGGTTTACCTGAAAGTATAATTAGGAGGTATTGAATATATTTACGCTGCCATTACACTAGATATTTCAATACATTTATTTATTTATAATTTTTTTTTTATTCCCTGTGTCGTGAAAGAAAATATAAAAGGACTAGAGGAAGTATTTCACAATTGCGACAGACTTCAAATTAAGTTATCATATTAAAGTGTTACACATCTAATATTCATTTCCGTTGTATTTTTTTCTCGCATACACTCACTCACTCACTTACTCACAACATACACACACTACTCAGTACTCACCTCACTAAACCAGTACTTATCAGCGACGTGTATGATACAGGACATCCATGACCCGTGTGATCTTGAAACAGGATTTACAGCAATCTATCTGTACTATCTATAGCCTAGTCACCGCCCCTCCCCCTAACCTACCGCCATTGTACACACACACAGATAACAGATAGCCGTTCCCGCTTGCCCAATCCTGGATGTGACGAAATGGAATAGCAGTGTAAATTTTCTTAGAGTGGTCAGTCGCTATTTCCTTAGAACTATACATGTTATACTGTCTTTTTACGTTTAGTACTAAGTCTTCTTTCCTCTTAGAGACATTGCTGACGATACTGCGTTAATTGGCATCAGTAGAGAAGGAGTGGAGAGGAAATTTAAGTAGTAGTAGACAGAAGCACATAAGGATTTAGTTAAGGAAAATAGAAGTAGTACAAATTATAATATTGCAATGGAGCTATAGAATAATTAATAATCAGTAATATAATTCAATTTTCTATATCTTAAGGTAAAGATTATGATTTGGACAAAAAATAATGTAACCTATGTATTATCTTATTATTGTAATCTATTTATTTTTTTGTCAATAAACTAACTAACTAACTAACTAACTAGAATGGACAAACAAAGGAAAAAGAGAATAAGAAGAAAAGTTAAAGTTGCAGAAATATCGAAGAAATTACACTTATACGAACATGTCACGAGAAGAAATTAAAACAGGACTACATTATCAGAGGAATGTGCAGGAGGGAAGAAGAAGAGGAAGGTCAAGATCGAGATGGAAAGATAGTGGTACGAAATATTTACATGGTGAAGATAGCAATGTTTGATTAAGGGGAGAGAGGAACCATCGGACAAGAAATATTGACGTTATCTATAGACACGAAAATTCTATAGACGAAGGAAGTATATAGACCCGAGCCTCACTAGCCCATCTAACAAACTAAAACACCAGGAATATGTTGAATCCAATTATTTATTCTCACGAGATAAAGAGTAACACTGAAATCAGAATAAGTGTTAGTGCTGTGGTGAGAGTCGATGTTGAACCTCGCTGTGTGCTGTGTGGTGTGTGCTGACTGCTGTGCTGAGTCAACCAAACAACGAAAAATAAAAACTCAGTAGGGGAAGGCGGGAGACTGACCACAGATTTATATTTTACTCCTGTGGGGCTGGAAGAATGCTTATTTTAGTTTTTCTTATTTATATTCCTACATATCTAAGAAAATTAACCTATTATTTAACAGTATGAGAAAGAAAGAGTGCATTCATATATTTACTCACACAGAACAGTCCCTTGACATACACATCACTACTATTATACACACTTCAGTAGTTACTCACCGTCTATAGAGGGTTACCAAAGGGGTCATAGTGGGAAACTGTTTGGATGTATTCGCTCCAAACCTTATGTATAATTTCTCGGTGATAAAAGAGGCTCCTGTCCACCACGTAGAAGGTTATGTCACGATTACCGGAGAATTTGGTCACAGTCTTACCGTTCACTGTGATGGTGCCTGGGTGGTAGCGGTGGTGGTGGTTAGTGTGGTAGGTGGTGGTGGTGATGGTGGTTAGTGTGGTGGAGAAGTATATAAGAGTGACATTTGCTTCATAATTTACGTTTTGTGAAAAATCTCTATAGTGTATAATTTTGTCGATTATTTTTATTCTTATTTCATTTTCCTATAGCTTAAAAGAACGTGCATCTCCTCTTGAAAATTTTTTTTAGGATTATTTGCGTCCACTTTAGGGCAACAACGAAAGAAATTAACTTTTATCATTCAAATTCGCAACACACAATCTGATCAAGGAAGCGGAGATGAGCACAGAAGCTTTACTCCTTTATCTCTACAGTTTATTCACTTTTATATTTATTTATATATTTATTTATTTACTAAGAATGTGTGTGTGTGTGTGTGTGTGTGTGTGTGTGTGTGTGTGTGTGTGTGTGTGTGTGTCTCACCTGAGGGGTCTCGTTTGAAGGTGAGTGTCTTGCCGTTGAGGTTGGGGACTTGCAGGCCGTTGGGTAAACTCATCCTGGGGTCGTCTGGCCTCACCTCCTCCTCCACCATGTAGTCAAGAAGGATCTCACGCAGCAGGTTGAAGTACTGAGAGGCATACAGTGGGTGGGGGGAATCTTGTGGGACCCAGTTCATAACCTCAATGTACTCTGGCGCTATGAAGGTCTTAGGACCTGAAATACGACATGACTTACCACTTTATATCTTAAGTCACACACACTATAAAAAATAATCTAAGAAACCTACGCCAAATAACGGGCAAGAAGCAGTCCATCTTAGCCTCCATGAAGCCTATTGGCGCCAACAGTTTGTGATGTAGAGAAAAAACATACAGATGCACATACATACACACAGACACTTACCTTCGTTACCTCTCACGACCTGGATGCCTGCCTCCTTCTGTTCACTAAGGGCGTGGTTCCAGAGGGAGAATAAAGAGGTACTTGTAAGGCTGTTAGGAATGGGGGGAATGATGGTCTGACTGTAGGCTGTGGTTGTGAAGGTTGCTACCACCGCCACACACACCCACACGCCCACATCTGAAACACAAACGGATCATCTAATTTAAAAGGAGTATTGAATGCATAGTTCTGAGGGAATATATTGACCAAACTAGGATAATTTATACAACCATTTTGCAGCACAAGCGGATCATTTAACTTTCCATACCGAGAAGGAAGGAAGTCATTGTGTAAAGAGCCATTATCCCTTGACCCTCAAGACTCAAACCAGCTCCTTATAGGAACTCTGAAGGATAGACTATGCACTTTTTGAAGACTGTTTGAGTTATAAAAAGACCCATTACCTCCTAAACTAGTCTCCCAGCCTTCTCTCCCTCCAACATTGAAGTGAATAAACATCGCACCAAAATGTTTCTCACAACGTTGACAGTTTTCCAGTAGCTTATCAGAGAGTGCCAGGCAGGACAGATGCCAGGGAAGGTCCGTGGCACTTAACACACTTGAAGAAACCATCGTGGGAGTCATTATAAACCCCAATCAGGTGTGTTTGAACTTTACCTGCAGTGGAAGGAAGGAGGAAGGTAAAGCTAATCAACGTTCCATGCACGCACTCACCTGGTTTGAGATACATCATGTTGCACGGCCCGGCAGAGTCTGTGAGGCCGCCCGTTGCTCAACCCTTATATAGGATCCCGGAGGTAGACAGGGCCAGGACGGGGACCTGTACACCAATTATCAACGAGAATCCCCACAGTTCCTAAGGAAAATATTGTGTTTTAGATACGGTAGGATATTTTTGTTTTTCTGATTGTTAGGTAAGTTTCAGGATATATTAAATCAGTTATTCTTCTTTTATCGTTGCCAGTAAGAAGATAATGTCAGGTTTTTCAAATTGCATAGTACCTATTTTTTCTTAACTATTCAAGTAGTCCTATATTTAGCGGACGGGAATGGTGGGTGGGGAGGAGTCTGGATGTGGTGGTGGTGGTGGTGGTGAGAAAGGTAGTAGTGAACTTTTTTTTGTTTTTTTGTCTATAATCCTGCCAGGTGTTGACGCTATACTAACCTTAACACTTCCCTCCCCCCTTAACCTTCTTCCCATCCTCCTTACAACCCTTACCCCTTCCCTCCCTCTCAATACCACACCACACCACACATAGCACACATATATATCCTATCCAACTCATAAGTAAAATTACAAACAGACTATGTTGTTAAAAAGACTAACTGTTCAAAATATGTAGTTAATATATAAATTATTCTATCACTAGTGTTTACAATTTTTTAGGGGAAGGGGTAGAAAAAAAATATTAGAAATAATAAATAAAAATAGATAAATCTTTAACAGGTAAACTTTTCCTATAGTATTACAGATAAGCAGTTGTGTCTTTAGGTAATGTTAACCCCGAGGCCAGGTAAAGGCAGCACGTATATATCTGAGATAGGTCCGCTTGCGTAACTTCGCCTCTGGATAAAACCCAACAGAGTCAACAAAACATGATCACACACACACACACACACACACACACACACACACACACCGTGCAGCTATTCAATGTTATGTTTACTTCAAGGCCAGTGTGGGTGTAGACAAAATAGTTCGCACTGTATAGAAGACAAGATAATGATGTGTTAGTGTTTTACGAGTGTGGAAAGAATTGGGAAAGAATGAAGAAGAAAGAAAAGGATAAAAACAGTATACGTAGTTTTGTCAGTATTAGAATGATGAATGATGTGAAAGTTTTATATATCGTGTGTTGCTTCATACTATTCAGCATAATATTTTGCATCGGAGTGAAGGGATAACAACAACAACAACATAAAGAATAAACAAATAAATCAAGTAAACAAACCAAAAAAAAAAGGCAACACAAAATTCAAACACTTCAACCTTGGAACCATTCATTCAATTAATCTAAAAGTCCAAAAATAAATGACCACTATTATTATATGCAATACTTATTATTACCATCAACTTCTCATCAACATTATTTCACAAGTCTTGCTTCAGGGCACCTACACCGTTCGTAGCAGGTGTGTGTGTGTGTGTGTGTGTGTGGCACGGGGGAAAGTCTAGTGTACCGACATTATATATTGGTCACACTTCCATATAAGTTAAGTAAGGCAGAAGAGTCAAGGATAAATAGTTCAACGTCCTTAACCTGTTCTGAGCTCATTCTACGTAAATTCCAGAGAGAGAGAGAGAGAGAGAGAGAGAGAGAGAGAGAGAGAGAGAGAGAGAGAGAGAGAGAGAGAGAGAGAGAGAGAGAGAGAGAGAGAGAGAGAGAGAGAGAGAGAGAGAGATAATTTTAACTTTATCTTTAATAACGTTTATGGGTATTATTACTAATTCAGAGAAATTTTTTGGTTGTCTGAACTTATCTGCAGTGTGAATGCACTGCAAGTCTGAAACAAATGAAACTGAAACAGGTTGTTTAGGTGAAGTGAGTGTAAAGTAATTAATGTATTCTATGATTGGTATTAATTAAGGTAATTAAGTGTAATTAATTAAGTGTACCTATTATTAAAGTAGTCTATGATATGGTATACATTTGGTTTAAATTAAAATAAACGTTTTTTGAAAGCTTTTTCACCTTTCCTTAAATCAGTAGGTAATGAAAGCTAACTAGCCACGTTATCCTAAGAAATTCCTTCTAAATTATAAAGACTATAAACAGAATATGTGGAACTACTTCAAAAAAGGATTTGAGAGCCGAAAGAGCCGTTTGGGAGCCGGAAGAGCCGGCTCTTTTGAGTGAACGAGAACGCGATTCGCTGAAAAGAGCCAGAACGCCCATCACTATGTTTTCCTCTTCTTCTTCTTGTGACCGGTTTACTGTTTAGTTGGTGGTCGGTGGTGCCTTTGCAGCGGCCTCCCCTCTATAGAATTTTGGACTTATTTTGTCATTTTTTGTGTGTTCTATGGATTGTTTACGGTTCGTTTAATATTAATATATCTTAATTTAGGGTGCTGTAAGGTTTATTTATGTTTAATTATGGTGTATTGGGTATGTGAAAATATTGGTATTTTTGTCGTTTTTTTTCAGTTTTGATTTTTTTTGGGTTTGTTTATGGTTTTTATTGTGCTTAAATATGTTTTTACATATTATTCAATGGTTTATATTGGTTTAATGGCGTTAGTGTTGTTTATTTACATTTTTATATATTTTGTAGTGTAAATAAATATCTTTTTATGAAATTAATGTAACTTGAATATGACAAATAGTTATGTCGAAGCTGGTTAGGTAATCTATTCTATGTTTTGAAATATATATCATTGTTTATCCTTGTGTCATAGACTCTGCCGGACCACTGACATCTGAGGGGCCGGTGTAAGTACCAAAATATTTTAGTAATTCCTAGCCTTACCTCTTTATCCTCAGCCTTATAATTAACAGGCAAGGTCAAATAAAAAATCTAGTATGTTTTACAATCATTAATTACTTGCGTTATTAAGTAACTAGGTTTATTTTGATGTTTGTTTATATATTGTAATGTTAATGTAATTTTTGCAATTTTCAGCAAAACTTTACCATACTTTCGCATAGCGTTGGATTCATTGAATTTGTTATTTTTTTGTGTTTATTTTGTATAATTAATAGTATTCTAAGGTTTATATTAATTGAGATATAGGGATAATGTTTTTTCTAATTTTTCGTTATTTTCGTAGTTTTTTCAGCTTGTACGGTTTTATTATCATTAATTGTGTGTCTGAATAACTCTTTATATCTTATTATATCGTTTACATTGAGTTAACTAGACTATTAATGTTTCGTTTCTATTTTTGCTATTTTGATTGGTATATTTTCTATTTATTTTTTTCATGCGGTTAATGTGACTTCAATATAAAAAATTGTTATGTAGAATCTCGTTAGGTATCATAATCTATTCTTTAGAGTATATATAACTGCTTCACGATGTATCATAAATTTTCAGATTTTCGTTTTATATATACGTCATCGAATACTACTTTTTTTCATTTTTCTAAACCATTAACATTATTCATCATTTATTATTAATATATTATTCATTAGATTTCCTTAAACAATCAGGTATAATAAAATATAAGGAACAGTCATGGTTTCCCGTCTTGAAAGGCGGGACTGTTTTCTTGTTTACATCGGCCATGACACAACAACAACACTGAGACAGAAGGATAAATATACATCATAACGTCATTACACTGCTTCATTAAGGTAATTATATATATCTTACCCATTAATTAGGGGTTGGAATGGGTCAATGGGTGGCTGTAATGAGATATACAAGTAGATGATGATGATTGAAAGACAGGTTAATTTATATACAATTACCGCCATTACACTGCATCATTAAAGTATAATTATAAGCTGTACGAGGCTGTTAAGTGACTATATAAAAATAATCTATAAGAGAAAATACGGTATTATTTTACATCTTCACCAGAATGCTCTAGAGACTACGCTTAATAGGTAATGTTTTCTTTATATCCATTCACTATCAATGGTGAAGAATAATTTGTTACTGCTCCTCCATCCCTCAAAATGACATGGAGAGGAACAGGGAAGGTTTAAAACGAAGAAATATTATCACCCGGTTAAGATCCTGTCCGGCTGCTACTGCCTGCTAGCGGTCACAGAAGAAGAAGGAATTGAGTGCCGGAGTTTACCAGTGTAAGGGATGGAACCACAATCATGTCATTACCTACTTATTCAAAATATATAGGCTAGTCATGTTAATGTTATATACTAAACATTAATATTATAGAATTTATGATATATATTGGATTTACTTGAGTCGTCCCTGAGAGTAAGCTTTCTTCTATTCTCATTATCTTCAAAAAAAATAATAAGGGGTAATGCTTTGCTTTGATTATGTATATATTTCTTGTTATGTATAATTTACTAAAAGGAAAATTTATATATATATACTCAATTTAGTCGCAAAGTTAGTATTACCAACACCACACTTAGTTTAATACAGGGTGCTACAAAAAATAAAATAAAACAATCGCATTCCATACAATAACCAAGTAATTATGTTCACATACCACACATTCTTAACACAAACAACAATAAAACCACCCATAACCTACCTAATAACACCAACAGAGTACTAAATGTAACACCAAATTGACATTACCATAGCTCCTGACCACCCTGTAGGAGTAGACGGACGGCTCCCTTTAAGTCATCTCTTGTCCAGGTAACTATACAATTACCTGTGTGTTTACCTGTACACCGGGCACTCGGGGCGGTGTATAAAGGATCCTGTAATGTATATAAACTCTCAAAGGCTATTAACTAAGTAGTATTGTGTTGTAAATGGTAGTTGTTATGGTGGTAGGAAGGAAGGAAAGGTTTGCGTCGCCGGGGTGAGCTTATTTATTTATTGTATTTTGTTTTGTAGTGGTGTAATGGGTATGTTTTTTTTAGGGTAGGTGTGTGTATGTGTATGTGTGTGTGCGTAGGTGTGCTAAATAAACCAGGTAAGTGTGTGTTGGATATTGTGTTTGTGTTGTGTTGTGTTACGTTGGAAGGAACACCTGTGAGCTTGTGTGTGTATGTGTGTTTGTGTATTGTGTGTACGTAAGTGTGTTTTTATGTGTGTATGTGTAGACAGTAACACTAGTAGTCTGTAATGGAGGTAATTATTCCTGTAATGAGTGAGTGTGTGTGTGTGTGTGTGTTGCAGTGTTTCTTGGCCTCAACACCTGCTGGTTGTATTGACGTAAATAAAGGTTAATATTCAGGTTATTTGAAGGAAGATTTGTAATTTTAGCATATATTGATTGGAATTAGATATTTATCCAACTGATATTGCATTTATTTTTCCATGAGCAATATGATAAATTTGAATGTCAGTATAATGTTATGTTTTATCAATAGTATTACAGTATTACACCGTCTCTATATTAAGAAAACTTTTATGATCTAGTATGCGAGTTACTTTTTGTATGTAATAAAAGCTTAATTACCAGTACCGTGTTAAAGGGTAGATAAGGGATAATATGGAGATAACATTAGCGTCTTTGAAATTGTTAGGTTAGGTTAGGTTATAATTAGGTTAGGTTTGGTTAGGTTATATAAGCAAGACACTAATGTTATCTTCATATACAATAAAACCTTGATATAACGAACCAATTAGGGCCGAGGGTCTGATGTTATATCCAAAGTTCGGTAAAAATACCAAACGAGTTCGCTATGTACGGGGTTTTGTTCATTAAAACGTGTTCATACAGAGTTGTTACGGTGGTACTGAATTTAAGTGGATGGAGAAGGAGTCCTCAAAGCCATTCCTCAATAGGTAGTAGGTACATAGTAATTAGCAAGTGGCGAGAACATGATATAACAAACTTTGATTAGTTATATCGAGGTTTTACTGTAGTTAGAATTTTGATTTGTTTTTTCTTTCTAATTCTGCTGCTTGAAAAAGTTTATGAGACCTTCCTCTGAGGTTGGTTTTGTGTCTTTGAAAAAAAAAATATGCTGCACTGACATTATTTATATTTTTCACCATTTCAAAAATATAACTAGTGGGTGTGGAACAAAAGGTTTAAAAAAAAAATAAGTGTAAAATGTATAAACTCACTAACATACCACTTTATCTCTACTTTCAGAAATTACTCCATAGAAGAGGAGTAGTTCCCACACCCACCACCATGACACCCACCCCAGCCCCCACCCCCCTTGAGAGTGGGAGTGGCGGGGGGCCCATGGACTCCCTGGGCGGGGGGATGGGCGGTCAGATGGGCACCATATCCCTGGGTGTCCTCATTCAGTACATCAACCAAAGGACGTACTCGGACTTGCTCAACCTGGCGGAAATGTAAGGCAATGTTAGGTTAGGTTAGATTAGGTTTCTGTGTGTTGTGGAAATGTAAGGAAGGAAATGTTAAGTTAGGTTTCAGTGTGTTTTAATTCCTGTAAGGTTATTATTTTTTATTTTTGAGGTAAAGTTTGGTAATGATTAAGTTTATTGAAGTTTGTATGGTTTATAGATGTATTGGATTTATATTTTAGCATCTATCATGGAAATGTAATAACTTCCTTTCTTCCTTCCTTCCTCCTCTTACCCTCCTCCCTCTCTCCCTTCTTTCCTCCTCTCCTCACTTCCTCCCTCCCTTCCTCCCTTTCTTCTTCACTCCCATCCAGTCTGCCGAGGAAGAGTGACATGGAGAAGAAAGTTGACATTGTACAGTATGCTCAACAGACTCGGCAGCTGTACGTTCGCCTCCTTGCCCTCGTTAAGTGGGCAGCCAGTGCCTCTAAAGTGGACAAGTGCTGTGTAAGTATAAGTAATCACCATAGAAGACGAGTTAATTTTGTAGGTGTATGGGTAAGAGGATAACCGTGTGTAATATAAAGATACAGCGTGTGTGTTAACTTGTGTGTGGGTCATGTTATGTTGTGTTCCCATTGCAGCACATCATGGCACTCCTTGAGAAGCAGAACAGCCTCTTCACGGACACTGCCGACAAGCTGTACCACATGACCAAGGAGAACCTAGTGAGGGCAAGGCTACCACACTTCCACATTCCTGCTGCCGTCGAGACTCTCACTTCGGGTACGTGTTGAAGGGGGAATTACCATTTTATTAATCATTTTATTTATTCCTTCTTTCTATGTAGGGAATTTTTAAAAGCCATGATGTGACACCTTTTTCTAAAATTTCTCTTTCTCTCTCTTCCTTTCTCTCTATCTTCTAAAATCACTAACACTACAATACATTACACTCTCTCTCAGGCTCCTACAACCGGCTGCCACTCACCATCCGCCAGCGCATCCTTCCCCCCGAGCCTATCACAACCGGGGAACGCAAGTCTACCCTCACCCGCCTCGAGCAGATCATCCAACACCGCTTGGTTACATCTGAGCTGCCCCCACAGATGAGGACTTGCCGGGTGAGCTGGGGGAAGGGTGAAATTCTATTCTTACTCCTCTCTAATCAATAAAAAATCCCTTCACATTACCTTCCCTCATAACCATCACATCCCCTACAGATAGAGAATGGGAGAGTGCGCTTTACAGTGGAACATGAGTTTGAAGTGAGCCTTACCTTGATGGGGGATGCGACGGGGGAGCCGTGGAGACTGCTGGAGATAGAGATTCTAGTGGAGGACAAGGAGACAGGAGACGGGAAGCCTCTCGTACACCAAATGCAGGTCAGGGGATGCAATGATGTGTGTTTTATTTCGTTTATTGTTATGGTTATTATTATGTTTTGTTTATTTAAAGTGTTATTTTGTTCCATTTATTATCTTGTTCTATATATTTGGTTCCTGTTCCTGTTCATATTTTTTTGTTGTTTTATTCCATTTATCATTTGTTAACTTTCTCCTTTATTTCCCATCCCTGCCATGCACAGATTGCCTTCATCCACCAGCTGATCCAGTCCCGCCTCCAGGACAACCCCAACCCTCTGCAGGAAACATACATGGTCCTCCACTCCTTCTGTCAGTCCCTGCAGCTGGAAGTCTTGTTCACACAGACTCAGAAGGTAGTGAAGGGCGACACACACACACACTGGTGATAGCTATTGGTAGATGCTAAAATAAGAAAACATTGTATATTTTAGTCATTTAAGATTTAAGTGATTTATTGAAACATTTTGACTACAGTTCTTATAGTGCTCTAAATACATCGTCATCCTCTACTCTACTTACCTTCTCTTCCCCTTAGCTGCTTGAGGACCGGCTGGACTCCCATATCCGTATTGAAGAGTACCTCCAAGGCCGCTCCCTCACCCTCACTTACTGGCGTGAGCTGAGCCAACATGACCCTTCCTCACAGCTGGGCTACAGGCTCACCGTGCAGACTGACCCCACCCAGCCCTCCAAGCCCCTCACTGTCTTCCACACACCCTGTCTAGGCTCCAAGGTGAGGCATTGTACACTCTCAATTGTGGTTTTGTCTTTGTTGCATTTTGTACTAGTGGCAGATTGTTAAATTCATTTATTGCGGTTGTCAGTGCAAAATTCTGCATTCTCTTACTTTCTTGAAGCTAATTTTTTGATGTTTAGATAATTTTCAGGACAAATTCAATAATATATCCTGTAGTTGTTGTTCTGTTATGTATGCAGGTTGGTTTTATCGTAACATATCGCTTTCCCCCTCTCCCCCGGCCCTAGGAGTCAGAAATAGCGGAGCGAGCCATCCGGAGTGATCACCTGTCCATTGAACGTTTGTTGGTACACACTATCTACCTGCGCACCAAGGCAAGGCTGTCTGAACTCAAGCAGGAACTGGACGCCAAGCTGGGGACGGATGCCGAGAAGTGTGAGTGTTAGCCATTATTAATGTATTGTGTGGAGATAATGTTGGTATATAAAAAAAGATGTGTGCGAAATATATAAAGCCTAACAAATACTTAACATGAAATACAGTATAGCATCCTCTACTAATCTTTCACACACACACACACACACACACACACACACACACACACACACACACACACACTAAATAATGGTTCTGCTTCCCCCACCTCCTTGTACACATTCCCCTCCCACCACCCCCCAGGCCAGCTGAGTGGATCCCCAGCAGTGCTTCACGTGCCCGTCCTGCAGCCCAACCTACGGTCTGAACAGCTGCTAGTGACAGTCGACACACACACAGGCGTGCTGCTCCCCTCAGTGCCTCAGTATGACACCTGTCCCATCATACCAGAGCTGCAGGTGGCACTCAACCATGACCACACCAAGCTGCATGAACTCATATCAGAGCTGAGGTGAGATGACCTGACCTGACCTTCCTCATGACCTCCTCAGGGTGGTATATCTGGCCTAGGATTCAGGTGCTTGAGTCTGGCCAGCAAGTTTATCTAAAATCTAAAATACCAGACACTTATTTATCAATCTTGTGTATTAGTTTCACCATCCTGCCGTTTTCATTTATAACACTAACCTAACCTAACACACCACCTTATCATACCTATAACATCACTTTTAATTTATGTAACACTGTCTGCAGGTATTGGTTGATGGTGAGACGGACTGAGAAGACCCTCCAGCACCTCCCTGCCACAGCCCATGAACGGCTTCCCCTCATGTACTACAACTCTCACCCCCTCAACGCACTCTCCAAGCACAAAGTGTTCATCACCTTCCACAAACACCCGGGATACGTGGTGGTGAGTGTGGTGTACTGGCAATAGCAGTGTTATTATTATTATTTGTTTATTTCTCCCTATACTCACTTTATCTGTTTATTTCCGTGCCTTCTGGTGAAATAAAATTGTTATTATTATTATTATCATTAATGTAACCACAGATGATAAGTTGAAATGTGTTGTTATTTAATTATTGCAAGTATCACATTTATAGGTATTTATGTTGACTATTCTCTTTACTTTTCTCTTTCCCATGACACAAAAAGTATTACCACATCAACATTACCTTAACATACTTCTCTCTGTGCTGTCAGAGGGTTGAGTAAAGCTGTAAAAGTAATTATAAACCTGTACAGTTGCCTTACCTAACCTTGTCTCTTTGCCATGACAGATTGTAGAGTTCCATGAGCGTGAAGGGAGTCCGTGTGAGGTGGAACAGAGCCTTTACTTCATGGTGGTGAGACAGGCAAGCATTGAGGACAACCCAGATGATGACACAGTGCAGACAGCTATCCCTAAGAGTTATCTAAGAGCCTACCACCTGGTGAAGCTGGACTCCTTTGTGTGTACTCATGGACCCTCGACGAAAGTAGATGGTGAGTACATATCTTGTTTATGTGTGGGTGAATTGGTTTTAATCTGAAATATATTATGGATTTTTTTGTTTATTCTACTGTTTTTATCTATTTATATTTTGTAGTGAAGGAAAATAATGTCAAATGTGTTATTTATTTGAAACATATTAAGGTTAGCTATTTCTTCTTCACTGTTTTTACCTATTCATATTCTGTAGAGTGAAGAAAAATAGTATAATATCAATTTATTACTTTTACTTTTTTTTAACTAATGTGTATAGTTTCTTTTTCCCTTCCTCCTCCTCCTCCTCCTCCTCCTCCTCCTCCTCCTTCTTTCTTAACAGTGGTGGAGCCGGGTGAGCGTGCGTTGGGAGGTAAACGTAAGCTCCTCCAGCGTGGTGAGCCAGCCAGCAAGCGTGTGAAGGTGCCGGCTTACTTCCTACCCGACGTGGCCCAGTGTGTGGCCATGACGGACGTGAAGCTGCCCCTCACTCACCTGTCTCTCAAGGTGATTAGTGACTTTAATTAAGGAAAGGAGTGTTACTGAATGTTGGGCGGTTGTATTAAGTATGTTTGGAGATTATTAACCTAACTTAACCTAGTCAAACCTAACCAAACTAATCCATACTGTTGCTTGTAGAGAGAGATGGATATATTTTATAGTGTATGTACAGGAAGACAGGTAAAAGTGTAAGTTATTTGTCCACTGATCAGCCTTACAGTAACTTTTAACTTTCTTCTTGTACATACACTATAAAATACATACATTTCCCCACTTGATCAGCCTTTCAGTATATATATTAACCTCTGTGTCTCCCCTTAACAGCTACGAGAGCACGGCGTCTTCAACACCGGGGAACAAATAGAGGAGGGAGGGATGGGAGTGTTGCTGCGTCTCATTGACCTTCCCAGCACAGACGGACTCGCCACAACCACCATCCTCTCCCTCCGCAAACACCTCCTCTCCGCCTCCATCCGCATGCAGGTGGCAGTGGCCTGGGTAAGCAGCTATACTTTTAATCCCTTTTGTATAGAGTAACAGTATTGTTTCTGTGGTTTTCTCCATTTTTATTTTTGTATTTCTTAAGTCCAGGCCATAGAATTTTTGTGTGTAAGTATGATCTACATATTAATGATTTCAGTTGTAGTAAACATCTATTTCCACTGTTGTAAAGGAAAATATCATACCACTGTAGTATATATTACCCAAAATAACTCCTTGTCACTAATACCTCACCCACCAGCCCACTCACCCACCAACCCACACACCAACCCATCAACACACCACACACCAACCCACTAACCCACCCACCACCCAACAGCAATTCACTGGGTCTCGGGTGTTTGGGATGGAGTACCTCTTCACTAACTGCCCTGTGGTGAGTCAACATTCCCGGGAGCAAGGGCCGCGCCGAGCCTGCTACTTCACCTACGACGTCACCGGAGCCGAGAATGTCAACACCACCGTGGAGGCAATACTGGCCGACTGGACCTCAATATCCAGACTGTATCAGCTTGTGCTACAGTTTGCTGCTCAGCTGAAGGCATCCAGAGGTGTGTGGGGCAGCCTAGGTTAGTGCAGGAACCTGGCTTAGAGTAGGATAGCTTGCATCATTATCATCATTATCAGTATTAAGAACAGGTATCATATTCACAATCAGATGACAATATGATTATTAGAATTGGCCAGTTTATTTTTACCTTATGGTGGTTATTGAATATTAGTGTTTAGGATAACTAACTAACACCTCACTACTACTACTACTACTACAGGTTGAGTGAAGTGACGATTGTTAGGAAATAATAGGTCTTGGTATGGAAAATAATATCATTGTGGATGTAAGTATTAGGTAATGGACTTACATATTTTTATTTTTCTGTATATTTTAATCCTCAGATCCATGTCAATAACAATCACACATTCATCCAGGCATATCCATTATAAAATTCCTGTTCTTTCTACATTCATAACCCAGATTAAATGTTGGTCATATATATATATATATATATATATTTATTTTTTTTCAACATTAAAAGGGTACTGACCAAGGCCAAAAAAAAGTATGTATGAAAAAAAATCCTACATTGTTTTTGCCCCTCCCTTGCACAGCTGGAGTGGAGTCCGCCGGCAGCAGCAGCAGCAGCATCAGCAGCAACGTGCCCAACCCCAAGACACTGAGTGAGATGGTGAGGGTGCGTTCCTTCAACTACAAGTCCATCACACTCTCGTACGGACCCAGCTTTGACGCCTACTGTGTCCTGCGCTTTGTGCCCGAGAAGAAAGTGTTCACAGTCAGCTTTGGTGAGTGGAAAGGAGGAGTTAAGAAAGGAAAGGATGTAAAATTATTAAAAAAACATAAGAAGGTTGGGAAGTTATGTATGTTAAAGGAAAAACAGATCAGTGCTGTCATAATTTTGATCATGAACAAAAATAATACAAATTCATTAATGGGATTTGGGTAGAAGTAAACAAGTGCCATAAGATTCCAACCTATGTATGTATGTTCTGCAGGCATGACATAAAACCCCAACCTATGTACGTATGTCTATATGTGTGCATTCCTTAGGCATGAGTGGTGAGGGCGTGTGGGCCACCAACCCGCACACACTGATGCAGGAACAGCTACAGGAGTTAGTGAACCAGACTGGAGTGATGGGTTTGGTAGACTTGGCCACCACCCTTCACCACACCTACCAGCCTCTCCTCGCCATCTCACAACTCTCACCAACACTTCACCTCGGAGTCATCGATAAGGTATTTTGCTTATAGAATCCTTAATGTTTTCTCACAATCACGTGTTTATTGAAATTTATAGTTTGTTACATCAGATGAGGTTCACAAAATAAGGTTAATTAGGCAAAAAACATTAAAAGATATTACATGTATGTATTCAACTTTCCATTTTATATTTTGCTCAAGGTTTAGTTAGTGTTAATGGGTAAAGTAAGGTTAGGTAAGGTAAGGATAGGATTCCATCACACTTTTGCCTCCCTCCTTAACTCCCTCCCTTCCTCTCCCTTGACAAGCAGAAGAATAATCCCGTCAAGAACTTCACGATATTGCCTCAGTCTCCCACCCGCGTCAACATCATCTACCGCAACGTGTACTGCCTCAACGTGGACCTGCTGCAGAGTGGGCTGGTGGCGCTGCGTGATGGCGCATACAGCAGCTTTGACACCTCCAAACTCATCGAGGAATTCATACAGATACAGGGACTCAAGGTACAGCCAAGGATTAATACAGTGACCATGATGATTAGGTTATGGAGGGTTTTTTCTTTCTCTTTGTTTGCCTTGAGTGGTTATAATGTGCTTTTGTTCATGTCATAATATTTGTTTTTCCTCTTTGTTTGCCTTGACTTGAGAATTTGTGACTCTTGTTTGAGGTCAATTTTTAACCTTCCCTCCCCAGGCATTCCTCAGTAAGTACGTGGATGAGTCAGCCATCAACATCCGGCGGTCACAGTCTGAGGAGGAGAATCCCCCCACACCCATACCCCTGGATGACACCCTCTGGGGCACCTCACACAAGGCAGCCTCCCCAGCCCGCCACGGCCCCATGACTCCCCCCATCAGCTCCAACCCACACACCCCTGCCAGCCCACACCCTGCCGGCATCACAGTAAGATTCACATATTAACACACTCAATATATTGAAACTTTATTGGCTATGAATTCATATCATTTGAACTTCTGAGATACATTTTTTTTGTATGTTACTGATGAATGAATGAATATTAGTTCCTGTATTTTCAGTGCATAACATTGTAATATAATACAAAGTGTGTACGCATCATGTAATCTTATGTCCCCCCCCACCAGACCAGCGGCCACGGAGGCGGGTTCGTTGCCAGCCCTGCACAAACTGGCTTCTCCTTGGCCTCCCCACCCCCCCTGCCTGGCATGAACCCTTCCCCTGCCATGCTGCCCCACCCTTCACCCAGCTCAGCCTTCCTCGGGTCAAACTCTCCCTCCTCGGCAGCCCAACATGGTGTCTCGTCTCCAGGTTTTCTTGTTCCTTCCCCGGCTGGACCTTACTCTGTGCCCATGCATTCACCTGCCTCAGCCATGATGCACGGTAAGGCAACTCTACTTGGCATGGTGTGGGTGCTTGTGGTAGTTGGTAGAGATCCTTGTGGTGGTTACTGCAAGAGTTTTGACAGAAGACAGGTGATTGCTGAATTATATCTTCGTATTCACATCTAAGTAATGTTGGTTTTGGGTAAAGCTTACAATGCAGGCTTCATTTATAAAAAAAATATGAATTGTTAATGTTTTTTATTGACATAATATTTAGCAGGTGAAATATATATATTTTGATCAGCCATTATGTATTTGTCTTGAAAGCTTGAAAGCTATGTACCTAATGCTAACCTGTGTTGTGTGTTGTGTTAGCAGGTGGTGGAGGTGGTAGTGGACTAGGCAGCAGCTGTGGACCTAACAGAGTGTTGCCCAACAAGCCGTACGCTGCAGCCGTGCCAACAACCCTCACCCACGATGCCTTCCACACACTCTGCTCTCCCACTCCTGTAAGTCAATGCACACGCAGAATAAGGAGAAAAATTATTGTATTGAAGGGAAAGTTTGAATGTTGAGAGAAATTATTTGATTGAAAGGAAAGTTTGAATGTTAAAAAACCTATACGTACACATGTGAATAATAAGACAGCATCCATTCCCTTGTTGTCCCTTGTTTCAGATGGAGGAGTCGGGTGGAGAGAACACAATCCAGTGTCTCCTTGAACAGTTCTTGGGGATCACGTACATCAAGCGACACTTCCAGCAGCTGTGTGAAGGTTGTGAGATGGTGAGTGATGGCAAATTAAGACTAAAAATACATTAATATTGGACGGAAAAGTTGCTATAAATTGTAGATCTTAAGATTGTGTAAGTTGGTGCTATTAACTTGATTTCAATATTTGTGCATGACCTTCATTGATGGCAGTAGAATAGCAATACAATATCACAAAGAAAGAACATTTACCTAACTCTACTTCCCATAAACCCAGATGAAGGCAATGAATGGCGTGGAGGCCGGCAGTCTACAGTTCAAGACAGAGATCCTTGTGTGTCAGCTCCTGGTGCAGTCAAGCCCCGGCTACAACCTCATCCTGAAGCTGCAGTCACCACCGGATCAGTCTGAACACTGGACTCAGGAAGAACTGCAGGTGAGAGGGAGACACCACTTTTATACTTCATCATCACACACCTCTCACTCTACTCTCAACAATATCTTATAGCCACTCACCATACAACATGCTAACACATGAAAAATCTAGTTGTTCAGTGTTTTTCAAGTTAACATCTAATTAATCCTTACCCATTGCAAGCTTCATCAACTTTTGCATGTGGCTGTGATATCTTCATGTGTATTCTCTCTGCTGACATGGCTACTGGCTGGATGTCTGTGAAGATCGCCTTTCACAACCTGCAAGGAACACAGTGGTAGTACTCTTGCAGCCCCCGCCACATGTTTCCCTATTATAATATCTCAACACTACAGTACCACCTCATTCTGAACCCTGTCTTAATAATGTCACCATCACCAGCTGCTTTGGAGAAAATTATGTTAAGTCTCCATTACAACTGACGATACATATTCAACATCAGAAATTATTGTTGTTTAATTTCCGTTTTTTCCTTGCAGACGATTGAGAAGTTTTTCCGCATGAAGGTTCCCATCCCACCTTACCGGCCGTATGCTGTCCAGTCCTTCTACAACATCCTCAAGTTCTCTGCACGTGTGTTGAGAGACTGTATCAAGCTGATGCAACTTGAACTGGTGAGTGGAGAAGATGGAACCATTAGCGTGTTTTGCAGAGCTAGTCAATACTTATTACTGATCCTTATTAACCACTACACATTTGAGGTAAGTAACTGTTTGCATTGCCTTGCAGAACCCGAGTCCACAGCTACAACAACAGATGAAATGGAACATCCAGTGGTGCCTCACAAACCCTCCAATTGGTTACCCGATAGCACCTCCCGGCCTACAGATAGTGGTGGTGTCACGCAGCAAAATACTCCTCTTTGTAAGTGTCATTTAGCATTAATCAACACTAAACCACATTGAGATTGAGATGATTTGTGTAAACTTGATCCTGAGCGGAGCTGAATGTTAATTTCAAAACTTGTGGTTACAGTTCCAGTTGACTCGTGTGAACACTGGAGGCAATGTTGAGGACGGGTCAGGGTGTGTGATGCTGCCTGTGGTGTATGACTGTGTCACCAACAAGACTCAGATGGCTGAGCACCGCCAGCCTGGAGCAGCACCAACACTCACCAACCAAGTGATCAACGACATCATGGCTCGCGCCCACCTTCAGGCCGGGGAACTGTGCCTCTACCCTTACATCAGGGAGCTGGTGTGTGGCCTGGCACTGGGGCCAGATGGTGCAGCACTGGCTGTTGGCCCTCCACCTCCAGCACCACCTTCATCTTCATCCACTGTCACCCCGGCCTTGGGTTCACCTCACCTTCCACATGTAGCTTCTCCACACACCCCAGGTTCTTCCGCTGCTTCTGTGCAGGTTTCTGTGCCATCTCCCGCCATGATGTCCAGTGCCAGCACCGCCACCTCTGCCTCGGCACACTACACTTGTCCCAAACCAATCTCCAGTGTGAGCCACGTGCCGACTGGGATGGCCTCCATGCCTCCCATGACTGGCAACATCAGTCAGGGTCACATCACCTCCATTGGTGGTGGCATCATGCAGAGTGGTCCTCGCACCCTGCAGCAAGGTGGCCAGATGACCATAGGACCTGGAGGCATGCAGGCCCATGCAAGCATGCAAGCCGGGCCAGGCATGCAGAGCAGCCATGGGATGCAGGCCAGCATGCAGGCTAGTAACATGCAGGGACCAGCAGGCATGCAGGCCATGCAGGCCAGCCACAGTATGCAGACAGGACCTGGAGCCATGCAGGGGCCTGGAGGCATGCAGCCAGGGATGCAGGCTGGGCCTGGGGGCATGCAGGGGCCTGGAGGCATGCAGGGTGGCCATGGGATGCAAGGAGGGCCTGGCAGTATGCAGGGCCCAGGCTCCATGAGTGGACCAGGGTCTATGGGTGGACCTGGATCTATGGGAGGACCTGGAACCATGGGACCAGGAGGGCGGCAGGGAAGCTTTGCTGGCAATATGATGAACCAGTTCAATCGATGAATCTGGCTGAAACTACGCTGCAAACAGCTGCCTAGACACAGCCTCACCAAAGGAACACTGCCTCACACATCACCATGTTGGATCAGTGAGCTGAGCTAATAACACACCTCACACCAGATGCCAACAACTACTTATACAATGGTGGAAGCTTTAGAAACAAGACCTGAGATTATTTCATTGAGGTTATAAAACTAATAAAGTGTACAGTATTGATGGATTCAAGGTCAGTCATTTAATTCTTATTTTTGCCTTTTTCAGAATTTTTTCCAGACTGTATTAAAACTATATGAATAAAAGATATAATTTTCATCCAAGGTCTTGTTACTATCCATATCAACCAATATATATATATAGCACCACAGTGGTGCAGTGGTTATCATGTCTGACTACCAATCCGCTGGCCTGAGTTCAATCCTGGACAAAGGCAGGCGGTGCACAGCTCACCCAGCTATTCATCCTTCTAAATGGGTTGGTAGGTAAATGGGTACTTAGAGTAACCTGGGGAAGGTAAACTGGAAAATCGGATGTCACAGTGGCCCTGTGTCCCGGAGTAACGGATTAATTTCCACCACAGGCTCAAAGGCCAATGTGACGGGAGATGAACGCCCACACCTACACACAGCTATAGCGTGTGCCAACACTTTACCTTAATATAACACGCTAGGGACACCACCACAAATAATGGCACAATCTCTCCACCAAATCCTTACTGATATGGTAAGAAAAGGAATTCAAAAAAATACCTGGTCAAAAGTATAAATAAAAATACTCAATATATGAGTTAAGAAGTTGGCCACAGTTTCATTTTCTAACACTAAGGACATTGGCGGCTGAGACCATGAAATAAAAGTGGTGATCACTAATTCCGTCTGTGTGTACTGGATATGTTTTATGGAGGTTTGAGAGGGATGTAGTGACCCAGCCTGACATTTTGTAAAGAAATATATTCTTGTCAAAATGTGTAGGTCTGGTGTATCACGTACATTGCCTCCGCCCACCTGGTAACACAGCACCACATACAAAGAGGGGCTCATAGGATCCACCCAGGAATCCTCGTAGCCCTAAACAACAACAGCAGCATACAGTAGGTACCTGCATTCACGAGGTGCAGGTATGGGAGCCAGGATGTCACCGTGGGCCGTGTGTAACTGGTGGGGGGGGGATTTTCTATATTATTAACCGTTGGCACCAGTAAGCATGTGGAGGCACAAATGACGTTGCCTCGCCTGTTAAGGGTGGGTGTAAGTATGGTCTGCATGGCGCGTTGCCATCTGTCTACTAAGGAAAATATACCTACAACACTGCTACACTTAATATGGACACTTACGAATAAAAGCTCACCAAGACAATACTGGTGTCTGGAAATGAGGAGACTTAGGAGTGACCAGAGACGTTCCTAGAGTATTTGGTACCCGGGGCGGAGAATAATTTTGCACCCCCCTCCCCATTTTTTATCAGTACAGAGACATCACCTTGTAGGTAATTATGAAATGACTAGTTGTTGTGTGCGTGAAAGGGGAGTGAACGAGACTGTTGAGTGTTGTTGGCGTGAAAGGAGAGTGAACGAGACCGTTGAGTGTCGGCGTGCTACTGCTTGTTCGTGGTTAAGACAGTTTACCCCCAGGCTGCTGTGGCCCTTGTTAGCGGCTTGTGGGGGAGAGAAGGTGACGTGTCCCAGGCTAGCTAGCGCGGCGAGTCAAGACGCTATATAAGTGTGACGGTCGAAACTGTGGTATCTGCCCTGTAAAAGCGTCTCTTTACACTGTAAATAAACTGCACTTTGGAGAAAAAGTGTTTAGAGTTACGCCTTCACACAGTAATGCAGCCGGCAAAAAGTGGGGGGACCCAAATGGATAATTTGGGGGGGGCGGTGGTCCCCTTTGTTGGGGGCCTGGGGGGGCGTCTTCTTATATGACCCCCACACCCCTTCCCTTGGATACGTCACAATTTAGCCATTAGACTTGAGTCTGTATCATGGGCACCCCGCCTCAAACCGTCACCCGGGACGTACCGCTCCCTCCCGCGCCCCCCTTACAACGGTACTGCAAGTTCTGTGGTGGCAAACATTGCAGTTATCACACTGCATGGCTTCCTGGTAAATGGTTTGAAGGCTTGGAGTTGTCTTCTCTGTACTCCCAGAATTGACTGACTGAAGGCATTGTGTAGATACTGTCGAAAGATCTCCTAAACTACTGGTATACATAGTACCAGTAAACAGGCAGTTAGGCCTATTGTGTCAGTTGAGACTGTGGAAGCAAACTGTTCTTCATAAACAGTTCCTAAGCTACTAGTAAACAAGTAGTTACAGGTGCTAAAATGTAAAATATCAACTGGCCTTAGGTTGGTGCACTGGCACCATAAAGGTTGGTGCATTCAGACTGGGAGTGGTGCATTACAACCAGGCATGTGGTACATTCAGGCAGTGGTGCATTAGGACCAAAATTCGGCTCAGATTCAGGCTTGTATCCAACTGTGTGTTGTGTGGTATGGCATGGCATGACATGGCTGTCCACAACGTGTTTACCAATGATGTGTTAAGTGTTAGGTGCCTTGTAGCCTCAGGTGTGCCAAAGTGGTAATGGCGATGCACTTGCCGCTCATACAAGACTGTCACGCCACAATGTGCGGTGGACAGGACAGGATTCACCAATAGGCATAGTAGGCCTAGGGATTAGAACCCATGGCTATCTGGTGAACCAATGAAACTAATTTGTAATGCAGTGTGGCAACATTTCAATAAATTAATGGTCCCACTGATGAGTTTGGCCGCGGGGCTAACAACCAGTTAGCGGGAGGCGGGGAGGACTGCCATTACACTCCACACAGCCCGGCACCGTGAGGGTTGAGTACACCTACACTGCTATCACCACCATGTACACCTCCACACAGGACATTCAAACACTAATACTACTTACTTGATTCACCTGCGAGTATTTGAAGAGATGGGAGAGGATTCCAGGTCTTGAATGAACACAGCAGCAAGACAGACACCAGACACGCCCGACACAACCTTCCTCCCCGCCTGCCACGGACACACTGAGGCTAAAGCGCTAAACATTAAACAACCACGTGTTCACATTTCAAGGCTCGAGGCTCCAGCGTAGGTTTGTTTCATAAAAGTTATCCTTACAAGTGAATAATTAAATATTATAATGTTTTTCACGCTGGTGTAGTCTTGGTTGATGATTATAGATGGTTTGGTGAAGCATTGGTTTGAATGAGTTCAGTCTTGAATATTGCTATGAAGCAATGAGGTCAGGAGGTCAAATACGAACATTGAAAACTATAATTAACCAAATCAACTGCAATGTAACAGAATGTGCACAGTGTTGATGTTGTCATTGTTCGTTTCATGATTTTCTGTGAATTTGTCTCATACTATGTAATATAATAAGATTGTGACCTTTTTCCTGAATATCAATCATTCCTTAAAGTAAATAACTATACATGGCAAGTAAAAACTAATCATTTAACAAGTTACTTTATTTACGAAAATATAAATGTATTCTATGAGGTAACTAGTTTTGTATATATGAGAGTTATCATATAAATACGAATATAAAAATGTATTATAATTAAAATATAAATGTCACATCAACATTTTTTATCATGGTTATTAAACTGTCTATCATAACTTAAGTCCACTCTTACTTGGCACAAAGGTGAAGACAATGATTCTATGGAGATCTTTATAGAATCCTTGGGTCATGTGGAAGGGAAAGATGCTGCTTGAGTGTGGTTATGTGGTAGAATTACAGCATTACAGCATTACAGCAGCCAAGACTACTATTACAATGCACACTAAACACACACATTGCACTATCATCATCATCATTATTATTATTATTATTATTATTTTGAAAGTCTCCTTCTACACTTTCCTTCTTAAACACACAACTTAAACCTCAAACATTATCAACAATAGAAAAGACTTCAATGAGCCAACACATAATGGTCTTAATATACCGGCTTGAAAAAAAAATATTACACTGCCGAAAATTAATGGATATCTAACTAAAAATATAAATAGACTAGATTTGTAAATGAAGATTGCACTTAGGTTAAAAAAAAAAAATCACCTACACTTACACATCACATAAAATTATATACAGATTCATATATAAAAATCATTAAAAACTTTCTATACAGTATAACCACAACTATCATTCTATAACAGCCTCGTACACACGCTGCCCTTCCTTCACCTTCCATTTATAGATGATGATAACCAAAACTAACCTGACCTAACCTAACCTAATCTATCCTATCCTACACACACACTACCCTTCCTTCCCTTTACCTTCCACTCTTAGATGACAGACAGCCTCAGAGATCACCACCTTCCATCATAGCATCTCTTAGCTTCTTCAAGTTTGGTTTATTGGTCCTCTGAAAAAATTTAAACATTGAGAACATAGGTAGTCATCATGAAAAAAAAAAAAATTTTCAAAAATAAAACTATGCTATCAGATTCAACACTGGCAATACCGTTTGACATTCTATTTAATTACATAATGTCTCTTGCCTCTAACTGAACTAAAAAAAGAAAACATTAGGTGATATATAGCAATAATAACTATGAATACTAGAAACCACAGCTCAACATTCTTCACTGATTTAATTCTCTCCTCAAATGACAACAACGGCACACTCCTAACTAACACTGTAACCCTTGAATACATTACCTTAGGGATGCGTGAGGCCAGGTGTGTGAGGTTAACGACAGGTACAACAGATGGTCGGCCGTGAGCACACTGGAAGGGCAGCTGACAGGACAACAGGGAGGTGATCAGGTTTCGGCATTCCTTGTGGGTCAACGCATCACCAAACTTGATGGCGCCTGGAACACAAACCATCAATTGTCTGGATCATTTGATTAATTACTATCATTACCATCATCCTTATTTCTCATCATAAAGAAACCAGAGCAAAAATAAATGCATAAAAGAAAGAATAAATCATAGTTTTCTACACAGCCTTTATCAGTAACACAAAAATGAAATAGATCAATGAAATAATTGTAATGTATACTAAATATACATATAAATAAAATATACAGGACCATATGAGTGTAGCTCAGGACCAGCATACTACAACTAGATAAATACAACACACACACACACACACACACACACACACACACAGATACACACACACACACCTCTGCAAGCGTTGTTATTAAAGACATGACTGATGGGTCTTGGTATGAATCCCAGCACACCGCCCGTCTGGTGTAAGGTATAACACACATCCCGCACCACACTCTCCACTATGGCGCCGGCAGTCTGGCATCGCTTTTGCCGCACCTCATTGGCTTCCTTCGGCACCAGGCAGCTTGGGATCAGTTGGAAAAGAACCTTCGATGGACTCGCCTGAAAGAAAACAATATACAGTCAAGCATAAACTGTTCCTGAATATAAGAAGCAAGGATTTTCTTCTTCTTTTTTTCTATATCACAAACCGTTGGTGCCAATAGGCTTTATGGAGGCTAAGATGGACTTGCCTCCAGCTAAAAAAAATTAATACTACAGGCCATTTAAGCCATCAAACACACTATGTACAGTACCCTCACCCTTGTAAAGTAAAGTCCGCGTTGGTTGAACTTCTCCGAGTACGCTTGCATCAGCCGCACCTCATCCTCAGGTAAGTTTAGTTCCAGCGGGGGAATGACAGCACTCTTACACAGGACTGTTTCCCCTGACTCTAGGGTCTCACAGTTCCCCCGGATGATGGCCTCCAGACGCACTCTCTCATGGACGGCGTGTTGGTCAAATAGGACGACCAGCTGACTTGCCAGGCTGGACGCTCCCTTAGGGTTCGGGTAAGTCAAGCTGCAGGCAATGAACTTCTGGTCCAGCTGACCCAACACCTGATCATAACAAAACATTAGCTAGGATATCAACATTATAAAAGATGTTCTCAGTTATTATATTTACCGAACAAATGCATTCAACAAAACAATATAGAATTAAACCATATTGATAACGCATCAATTAATTACTGATACAAGTTTTTTTTTAAATGAGTTGATTTCTGCTAACAATGGGAAGTAACATAATCATTCTGTACTGAACCATCAACACAATCTGTCACAAATCCTCTCACCTTACAAGAGTGAAGCATGTCTTGGGTGAACCTGTACGGGTGAACCATGTTGTACACCCTCACCCCAGAGCCACCCCTTCCACCCGCCCCAGCATCCAGCCCTGAGTTCAGCACCTCTCCATCCATGGCAAAGTCTGGTGGCTCCCACATCTGGCAGATCTGAGCCACATCTGAGGGCTGTACCGGCTCTTGAAGGTCATCTGGTTTTTCAGTCCATTTCACAAAGTTGTTATCTGCCTCAGAGTCTTCTAAAGCAGATTCTAAAGCCACCTTGACCTCCTGAGGCATACCAGCGGGAGTGGAGTTTGTATTCCCAACAGTACTTTCCTGACCCACATTCTCCTTCCTCATCTGTATGGTTTTCTTCCATGACACCAGCTCCGTGAAGCCATGACTGAGGGTGAAACTGTCCCTGTCCTTGTGTATGCCCCTGGGGATGTACCAAGGCTCGTGTGTCAGGGGAAGCTTGGGTAGAGGGGCTCCGAGGGGCTGGCTGCTGGTCCACTCTGGTCCATCCTTCACCTCCGGAGGCTCATAGGAGGAGTTACCAGTCTGTAGGTCCACGTACACTGTCCTGCCTTCCTTGTCCTTAGCCTCCCGCCACCTGTACTTCTGAGGATCCAACGGTGTCTCACAAGCTGTCACCTCTGTCTGTCCTGCTGTGTTCTGACATGAAGGCTTGATGCCATTATTAAGACCCTGATTAGTGATGGATCCTACACCTTTAGGCTCATTAGATTCTTCACATGACTTGGTATCCTTATGAAGCGCTGGATCATGGCAGATTTTGGTGATTGTAGCTGATCCATCAACAGACTGTACTGGAGGCAATGAAGGTAAGGGAAGTGTTTGCATAGGTTCAAGTATTGCATTGGTGGTGGTGTGTGATGCTTGTATAGTGTCAGGTATAGATGGTATAGTGCCAACATCACAGTCTGTAGAGTAGGATGTTAATGTCTCCACACTTCCCTCTTCACTCCCTTTCATGTTCCCAAAAGTAGTATCACATGAAGACATCTTATTTCTTTGTGGATCAGAATTACCACACACAGATGACTGGTAAGTGAAGGGAAAGGCAACAGAGAGTGTAGTACTAGTAGGCAGTGTGTCCAGACTTGCACAGGCACCAGCACCAAGGGAGGCTGCACTACCCACCTCATCAGGCAGAGTCAGCTGGGAGAAGTGGAGGGAGTCTGAGAAGGGGTCTGTGGATGTTTGTGAAGGTGGTTGACTCCCCTTCTCCTCCACCTCACTCACTACTCCTTCCTGTGGTGGCAGAGGCTGAGGCAGAGGCTGTGTTTCCAGTGTTAAAGAGGCATCAGGTGCTGGCGGTTTGCATATACTTGTTAACCTGTTTTCCATATTCATTTGTGAGACTAAAGGCAGTGTATTTTCAAAATGGATTTCCCTTTCACTCAACTGACTAAGAGACTCCAGCACTTTAGAACCTGACATCATCTCAATTCCTTCCTCTATTGTTGTTTCCTGAGTTTTTACATCACCACTACAGACTCGTACACTGTCTGTGGTCTCCTGTATATGTTGTGGGCATGTAAGCACACTGAGTTTATTTTCTATACTGGCATCCATCCTTTGTATTCTAGGAGGCTCAATACTAGAAGGTTTGAACCCCTGGGAAGGTTGTAAACGACATACATACTCCTGTAAGTCTTCTTCCACCTCCTCTCTCTTTCTGTGATCTTCCCGTTGAGTTATTGTGTCAATCAGCTCAAAGGACTGTGTGACTGGAGCATTGTACAAGGCTATACCGGGATCTATATTTTGGGAAACTTTAAATTGAGTTTCGCCTTTTTCTACCGGCTGCATTGAATCTTCTTTTTCACAAACTGACAATGTTTTATCGCTATACGAATTGGATTTAGTAAGAAATATATTCACAGCATCAGTTTGGAGTAAAGTGTCCGTATCTATGATTAATTCCTTTACTAGCGTTGAACCTTCACTTTCCACATACGTACTCCCTCCTTCACTCCTCCGCCCTGTAACATTAACACCCTCAAAGCCTGCACACTTATCACTACTATTCACAACATCACAAGTCTCACTGGGGAATCTTGACGAGGTAGTTTGTGGATGTGTCAAGTTATCCTCAAACCCTTGGAATGGAGGCACTTTGAGTATTGTGTTTGAAGTGTTAGGCTTCTCTGGGCTGCCGTCAGAGTCCTCCGGCGTTGATGCATAATTTTGAGCAATGTGAAGTAAGGAATTGGTCTGCCTTGGAGGTGTGGAAAGCTGGTTCAAAATACTCACTCTATTCCCACTACTAACATCAACACATTTTTCAATCTCTGAACTGCTGACAATAGGTTTATGGTTTATTTTTTCAACCGTTCTATACTGTGCATCTATTGTATTATTATTATCTAAAGGTATATTAATAGAAGGTTCACTATCCCCGCATGATTGCATGTGAGCTAAACACGTATCAACTCCTTGGAATGTTTTAGTAATCACCGGATCAAACTTAAACCCTTCATGACACTTCCCAGTCCTGCCGCCTCCCTTATCTTCCGTAGTTTCAGTGTGTGTGTTGACTCTTGGACACTCCCCTGACCCCTCTATACTACTCCTCGTCTTATTAATAACACTACTTCTCTCTCTCTCCCCACACATAATATTTCCTTGAGTTTGTTGTACGTTCTGTGTTGTGTTTGTATTAGTCTTGCAGTAACCGAACCTTTGAAGAGATGGAATACTTCTAGACATATTCTGGCGAGTCTTCAATTTTTCACTCAGGGATTGACTTAATGATACTTTATTGCTATGTCTTGTAACTCTCCTCTCAATATGTCTTTCATTTGTTTTCGTTTTCTTAGTATCACAACTACATTTTCTCTCCGGGGGTGTTGAACCTTGCTGTATTCTCCTAGTGTAAGGTTCATCTTTCCCTACTGAAGGAGTGGGTGAAGAAGGGCGATGGGACTTGAGTGGAGGAGGAGTAATCGGAGTGCCCCTCACATCTCCTTCTGGAGTCTTATATTCATCTATAAAACTGTTCCCTTCCTCTCTATTATTGGCGTTCATGAATTCCTCCAGTGTTGTAAGAGTGCTTGGGTTACTCTTGACTCTATCCTTGTTACTGTCTCCTGTCTTCCTGTTCCTCCCGCTGTCTTCCTCCTGTTGGGTGTTGCTGCTCTGAGTGGTAGTAATAGTTTGGTCCAAGTCACTTTCTGTGGTGTCATCTCTTTCATTGATCTCTTCTAATACCTTTTTAAACTCATCTAAAACACTCCATACTCCTTTCTTTCTTTTTGCATATACATTCTCTTCACTCCCGCTGCTTTCTGTGATGTGTTCATTACCAGAGTTGTTTTTTTCAGTGTCATTCAATTTATTTAAGTTAGTGAGGGAATGAGATACACTGTAGTTATGGTTTTGTTGTTTCTTGTCTATAGATTCAGGTGTAGCATCAATACACCTTGTAGTATCACCTTGCATGTCTTTCTGATGTATAGGTAAAGTTGTTTCTTCAATATTATCCTCATTGTTTTTCTTTTTTACTTTCATCTTCATTGTATCTGATATTAAGTCGTCATCCTTGTCTGGTGTATCAGTGTTATCATCCTTCTTATCAGTGGTGTGTTGTGTTGTTTCCTTATTGTTATCATTATCATCAGTGTCACCTTTCCTTCCCTTGTCCTCCTTCCTGACCCTCTTCACCATGGCAGAGTGGATGGCCAGCAGGTTGTCTTGTGTGTTGAGTGTTCGGCCGTATCTTTGCTTGGCTGGTCCTGGCCCTTCATCCTCTTTGCTTCCTTCACAACTCCTCTTAAGGCTAAACACTTGAAGACGGGATTGGCTGCTCTGGGATAAATTCTCTTCTTGCTCCTCTTCCCCTTCCTGTTCCTTCCCTGACCTCCGAAACCTTTCATCCAGGGATATGACAAGGTTCTCCTCATTAACAAACTGGATGACTAGCTCCTCAATGCAAAGTAAAATCTGATTCCAGTCCTTGAACTCCACCAGTGTCTTTGCCGGGTCAAGGCAGATGTCATACTCGGTGTAAGGACACTCTATGTTAAGCACAAACATTCCATACAGCCTCATGCCTTTAGGAGGGCTGGAGGATGTCCTGGTGGGGCCAACACTGCTGGGATGGAGTCTGGCACTGATGACAGAACTCCGAGCCAACAAGTCATTGAGGAGCCGGTGAATCTTGGTCTTGAGGAAAATTCTTTTATTGATGTATACAAACTGGAGTGCCTTGGTGAGGTGAGGCTGAGTGCCTATGTAGCCTGACACCGTGAAGTGACCTACAGTGTGGTGCACCTCAGCCATGCCCTGGGCACGCTCAACACCAAACAGCTGCAGGAAGGTGGCCAGGATGCCGCTTGACTTCTTGGTCTGGATCACCATGGCATTAGTCCGGTCATTCCTCAGACTGAACGCTACTTTGGGATGCATCAACGCAAAACTCTCCAACCGCATCCTCACACTCTCCACATCAATGGCTTCCCTCACTAGCTTTTGACGCACAGGCATGTTGTACATAAACTCCTGGATAGTGACTGTGGTGCCGACGCTTGGCCGGTTGATCTTGGCAGCGGACACTGATCTCTCCTTGCCGAAGGTGAATAGCTTGGTGAGTGTGCGTGGTGTTCCCTGGGGCCGGGTGGTGATGTCAACAATGGCAGACAGGTTAATGATGCTGGCCAGAGCCTCACCACGGAACCCATAGTGACATAAGTTGGTGTTGAGGTCCTTTAGGGAGTGACACTTGCTGGTAGCGTGTCTGGACGAAATGATGACATATTATTATAGTTTTGCTTCCATATGCTATCCATTCAATATCAAATTCACCCAAGCAGTCACATTGATCAAGACTTTCCAGTTATCAATATATTACTCACAGATACTCACTGGAATATATGAGATTATTAATAAAAGTGAATAATTAGTCACTCAAACAAATCAATTCCTCCCTAAATTGCATCCTTTCATAGAGGTAGTAATTAGCAGGAGACAATAATCTTACCTTTTGCCCAGGTACTTAAGGTCAGTCTGTAGAACACCTTGGCCATTATCCACCACTTGTATCCTGAAGATGGGAAGGTCAACACGCACGGCTACACAGGTCGCTCCGGCATCAAGGCTGTTCAGAACCTGACAACCAAACCATCACATTAAAGGTTAACTACAATATATATCCTTTTTTTTTTTTTTTTTTTACATATTTTTGTTTTCCCTTAGTCAGTATCTTTATAATGTGAAGGAAAAAAATATATTATGCACGGCTTCATATTTATATAGATATCGTCTGAGCATCGAGGTGTGGACTTAGAAAAAATTTTGGTCACCTAACTCCAAAAACGTTAATATTAATTTACCCCAAAGTATGTATATAGTAAAAAAAATATCAAAAATAATTATATTTAAACATTTGTAAGTCCAGAATAATTAAGTTGTGCATTGGCTTGAACTACAATAAAACCCAAATATATATAGTATCAAGAATTATATAAAATAACCAAAATCTTCATTAAAATACTACATACATTAAGTTTTCTAATACATTTTCCTTACCAGTTCTTCAACACACTGAGCCACAGATGCGATGGCAACGCCTGACCTCAGCTGGGTTCGAACCTCCTCTGGCAAGGGAAGGATCCTCGCTGCCATGCTAGACAATTCAATAAAAATAAAATAAAAAGATACAGTAATTAGGACAACTTTCTCAAAAATTATCAGGTAATGTAAAAATATAACTCTGGATTCTCTATAGCATTCTAGTGGTGTAAAATAATACCAAAGATACCATTCAATACATATATCAAACCATGAGGCGCTAAATAATGAAATAATGACACCAGTATTTCTAACCCAGACTTTCTATTATTATTATAACAGACATTATTAGTTATTTGGTTCACTATGTCATTATATAGTAAGGTATAGATGTTTGATTTACCATCTGTCACATAAAACACCTTAACAATATATGATAAAAACAATAAACAGTGCAAAAGGTTATATTTTCGATCTAATAATACTGTTTTCATGTCCTCTCAACACATTACGACTATATTATATTCAATTATTTATTATACAAGCTCCTACAATAATGATGAAGTAGTTACAAGCTTCATCAAGTCATACTACTTTTTATAACTCAAGAAATAAAGGATATTATTGAATTGTTTACCTTCTTACCTGAGATTCTAAGGACCCACTTCTCAGGTATGTTTTCGGCTATGAATTTACACTGTTATGCCTACTGTTATCATTCTAACTTAATTTTTTTTTTTTCTTATTCTACATAACGTTTTTAATTATTTAACTTATTTATATTTAACTCTTATTTGTATATTTGTTGACAAAGTTTGGCCGAGTTAGCATTACAATGTTTACAATTTCCTTAATCTTCTATTATTTTTCTAATTTAGCTGAATATATATTTCTTGGTATCTTATAATGCATATTTGATATTTGTTGTGCTTATATTGTTCTTAAAAAGCGAATTATTGATTAAAATTCCGCCAAATTATCAGTATATAAACATTCTCTAGAGCATTCTGGTGAAGATGTAAAATAACACCGTATTTTCTCTTATAGATTATTTTGATATAATCACTTAACAGCCTCGTACAGCTTATAATTATACTTTAATGATGCAGTGTAATGGCGGTAATTGTATATAAATTAACCTGTCTTTCAATCATCATCATCTACTTGTATATCTCATTACAGCCACCCATTGACCCATTCCAACCCCTAATTAATGGGTAAGATATATATAAATACCTTAATGAAGCAGTGTAATGGCGTTATGATGTATATTTATCCTTCTGTCTCAGTGTTGTTGTTATGTCATGGCAGATGTAAACAAGAAAACAGTCCCGCCTTTCAAGACGGGAAACCAGGACTGTTCCTTATATTTTATTATACCTGATTGTTTAAGGAAATCTAATGAATAACATAATAATAATGAATGATGAATAATGTTAATAGTTTAGAAAAATGAAAAAAGTAGTATTCGATGACGTATATATAAAACGAAAATCTGAAATTTTATTATACATCGTGAAGCAGTTATATATACTCTAAAGAATAGATTATGATACCTAACGAGATTCTACATAACTATTTTTTATATTGAAGTCACATTAACCACATGAAAAAAATAAATAGAAAATATACCAATCAAAATAGCAAATATAGAAACGAAACATTAATAATCTAGTTAACTAAATGTAAACCATAATATAAGATATAAAGAATTATTTAGACACACAATGAATGATAATAAAACCGTACAAGCTGAAAAAACTACGAAAATAACCAAAATTTTGAAAAAACATTATCCCTATATCTCAACTAATATAAACCTTAGAATACTATTAATTATACGTAATAAACACAAAAAAATAACAAATTCAATGAACCCAACGCTATGCGGAAGTAAGGTAAAGTTTTGCTGAAAATTGCAAAAAATACATTAACATTACAATTTATAAACAAACATCAAAATAAACCTAATTACTTAATAACGCAAACAATTAATGATTGTAAAACATACTAGATTTTTTATTTTACCTTGCCTGTTAATTATAAGGCTGAGGATAAAGAGGTAAGGCTAGGAATTACTAAAATATTTTAGTACTTACACCGGCCCCTCAGATGTCAGTGGTCCGGCAGAGTCTATGACACCGAGATAAACAATGATATATATTTCAAAACATAGAATAGAATACCTAACGATCTTCAACATAACTATTTGTCATATTCAAGTTACATTAATTTCATAAAAAGATATTCATTTACACTCAAAATATGCAAAAATGTAAATAAACAACAATAGTGACACTAAACCAATATAAACCATTGAATAATATATAAAAACATATTTAAGCACAATAAAAACCATAAACAAAAAAAAAAACAAAAAAAAACTCAAAAAAAAGGACAAAAATATCACTATTTTCACATACCCAATACACCATAATTAAACATAAACAAACCTTACAGCACCCTAAATTAAGATATATTAATATTAAACAAACCGTAAACAATCCATAGAACACAAAAAAAAAAGACAAAATAAGTCCAAAATTCTATAGAGGGGAGGCCGCTGCAAAGGCACCACCGACCACCAACTAAACAGTAAACAGGTCACAAGAAGAAGAAGAAGAAGAAGAGGATGAAGAGGAAAAAATAAACAAAACAACTTTCGATGGCCGCGCGTAAACTTGGTGTTATTAGTGTGAGTTTAAAAATGGATTTTTTCTATTATTATTGAATGATTATTATAGATCAATAAGAAATATGTTACAATACTATACATTACGTGCGTCTAAAAGTCACGGGTAAAAAACATCATTGGTAACATAACTATAAATGGATAAATGAATGAATACTGGAAGAGACAGACAGACAAACCTATCCAGCATGTATTGACCTTTCATCCACGCTAGAATGAATACTGATGAGAGTGACACCCTTGTTAAGAGACTGGTCACGAGGAGGAGGAGACACCATGTTGAGGTCAAGTACGAAGTGGAGGAGGGTGACACTGCATCAAGTCAGGTCAAGTACGAGGCGGAGGCTGACACTGCTTCACCCAGTCACTTCAAAAGACAGGTGAGTAGAGAATTAACTCAACTCCCTTGCATTGTAGAGGGACAAGAACATAAGAATTGATGAGACTGCAAGAGGCCAGTTGATGACCTACACAAGGCAGTTCCTTGTCCTCCACCCTTGGAATAATCCAATATTTAGCCATCCCACCTGTCATCCCTATCCATACTCTCATCCAGCCGTCTTTTAAAGCTACCTATTGACTCAGCACTTACTACGTATCTATCCAGCCTATTCCAATCGTTCACGACTCTGTTAGTGAACCAATATTTACCTATGTCTGTCCTGAATCTAAGTTTTTCTAGCTTGTACCCATTTCCACGTGTCCTATCCTTTGATCTGTACCCTCTGTTCCCTACCAGTAAGCCATCCCCTAATCCTTTCTAGTACCTTCCCACCTATGCCGTGAGCCTTAACTTTACTTAACAGTGATGTGATGTTTCAGGTTAATGGTGGTAAAAGTAATAGTAGGAAGAGGGGTGGAGGAGGAGGTAATAGCAAGATGAGTGAAGGTGGAGGTGGAGGTGGTGTGTGGGAGCCGCCCCAGTGGAAGCAGGTCCTGGACAACCTTCAAACCATGAGGGCTGCAAGGGACGCCCCGGTGGACACTATGGGAGCTGACCAATGCATGGATCAAGGGGCGGAGCCGAAGGTAACAAGGAGGGGGTGAAAGTTATTTGATGTAACCTTACTCACCTCTCACTCCTAGAATGACTCGCTATGAATATTCCGCAGGTGTACCGCTTCCATGTGTTAATTTCCCTGATGCTGAGTAGTCAGACCAAGGACCAGGTGACTCACGCGGCCATGACCAAACTGCGGCAACACGGCCTCACCCCAGACAACATCCTGGTCACCTCTGATGCCACTCTGGGGGAACTCATTTATCCTGTCGGCTTCTGGAAGGTGTGTGGGGCTGTGTTATAACTATATGTTTATTGGATTTAAATAAAGAGTAATGTTCCTAAATCTTACATAAACTCCATATGAATGTTAGAGAAAATGAGCAAAGTTCTGAATTACGTAATGAGACCTGTGTGAACTTTCAGAAAAAAGTTGTTTATATAAAGAAGACTTGTGAGATCTTGGCGAGGGATTATGAAGGTGACATCCCGCCTACCTTGAAGGAGATGTGTCAGCTTCCCGGGGTGGGGCCCAAGATGGCTCACCTCTGCATGGACATAGGCTGGGGCAAGCTGACTGGCATTGGTGAGTGGAGACTATGATGGAAGAATAGTAGTAGTAGTATTAAAACCAGTGATAGGATAGCAGATAATGATACATCAATCCATACTTCTATTATATGTTACCAAGCTAAATGTTATCACTTATATACATCCCTTGTGGTGATGGTGGCGGTGGTGCAGGCGTGGACACACATGTACACCGCATCAGTAACAGGCTGGGATGGACGAGGCAGCCCACCAAGACCCCAGAGGACACCCGCATTGCCCTTGAATCCTGGATGCCTAAGGACCTGTGGAGCAACACTAATCTCTTGATGGTAGGGTTTGGGCAGCAGGTGTGCCTCCCCGTTGGACCTAAGTGTGGGGAGTGTATCAACAAGGCGCTGTGTCCCTATGGTATTAGTCCCCCTATGAACTCTCCTAAGAAAGGCTCTCCTAAGAAAGCCCCTCCCAGGAAAGCACAGAAGAGAAAGAGACAAGAGTGAGCCCTTTCATTATTATATATTAATTTGAGGAAATAAATTGTACTTGTTTCATAGAATTTTGAGTAGTGATATTTTCCATTCAGGATTGTGGATGTCTTTTTTTGATTCTGAAATGGAAATGTGTGAATTACAGAATTTGTATAACTATTGAATTTTTGTATGCGTATAATGTAAGTTTTATATTTCTAATGTGTAATTTTTTTATAGCTTTTAGATATATTTTTTATACTCTTTTCATTATTAGTTTATATATATATTAATACTCAGGAATTTCCTTCAATGGGTTGGCTACCTCAATGTACCATGTTTTACCCATTCCACCAATCTACAATATATTCCCCTCACTGTTACATCCATCTCAAAATTCTCATACACATTCCCAGGTTTAATACAAGCTCAGGTAAAAGCTCTACGTGTTTGTATATACATAATAAAAACTTCAATTCAAGGATACTGTTTACCTTTAGACATGATCAATACTTGCTTCAGAAGGAACTATTGCATAGGATGGGAACACCTTTAACCTGTCTGCTGATAAAAAAAAAGTTTCTGTAAGGGATTATACTTTTTTTTCATGTAGAGTTTATTCCAAGCATACATTTGCATATCTATGTCATAATCAGCTGAAACTAGATTCAATCTCAATAAGTAATAATTATCTAGTCAAGCTTAATCAATCAGTACTTAAAAAAGCAATAAGGTACACTGGATATAAATCTATAATTATCACAGCAAGTTACTACACCTTGTTTCTTATCTTACTAAAACCTAAAGTAATGTACTTCTTCTTCCAGCCTCGTACAGCTTCTCTCTAATAAACTGCAGCAAGACATCCAAAACAAGGCAAAACCACAAACAGAAAGGCACATGAGGTCAACAAAGCTTCTTGAATGTGACTTTTTGTATTTCATTTAATACATTGCCTTCACTTCTCAAAGGAAAATATCAAAACTACAAAACTCGTATAAAGGGGGATGGAAATAATATTATGTACAAAATTTGTCTAAAAACCTATGTGGAGAATCTTTTTGAGGTGAAGTCAAGATATAATAAGAGTAATTTTTTCAACAAGAACTACTCAAAATAAATTTAAATAAACTACATATTAGCAGCCCGATGATACAATACATAACCTGCCGTAAAAACAGAAACCTTTACTTCCCACACTGTTAATACTTGATAAGTGTGATCACATAAAGCAAGGAAACGGGTGAAGTGAAGATGCACTACTTTCAAACAATCGAGATTTACTTTACGGCAAATAATCTTACGTTTAAACTTTCAAGAAAACTACGCATTTTCAGTAAATTTCAAAACTTCATTTCACACTACAAGGTAAAAATGAATAAATCCATCAATACTAACAATTGAAGGTACATTGTGAAGTGTTAGAATACCTCCTCCAGGAATAATAAACAGCTATGGGAAAAAGCTAAAAACAGGACACTTGCAAATATAAAATAAAATGATCTATTGACATGAATTAAGATGTTTACCAGACACTTACTAGAAGCATGAGATTCAAGGTCACATAGAATAACAGGTTAGCCCCGGCCCGCCCTGGCAGAGACTGGAACACAGACTGACTCAGGCCACCACCACCACCACACACCAACCCTCCTGATAACAGTGCACAAACTAAACCAACTGTTCTTCCATGGCAATGAGGACAAGCCAAGAGAAGACATATCTAGATATTGCAATCTATTTAACGTCATACAATTATAAGGTGCACTTAAGAAAAATGCCATATTGAATGTAATATAGTGAAATTTAGTTTCCTAAATAGTATGTGCAAACGTAGTAGTTATAGATCAATGTTTATTATATCAATACTAATGCCTCCTACCCGTCCGTCCACACTAACTCCTGCACCACGACACATGTTTGCATAACAACTCAAGCTGAACAGACTCACAATTATAAGAACATCATGACCTATGTTACAAAAATACACCAAGGCTCATACATTGCCAGTGAGCTGCCAATGTTTATCTCATGTGAAGGCTAAGTGTGGTATGGTTTGCCTCCACATATTCTTGTTGTGAACACAGACCTGCAGCGGCGGGAATGGTTATGTAAACAAGATTGTACCATTCATCCCAATACTATTCTCATATTCATAGTTGTACAGCTGTTGGCCATGGCAGGAAATATCATTAGAAGGGAAAGGAATTTGTATCTTCCAATTAAAAATATACTGACATAGAAGAAAACTGAATACTTTGCACATTAATGAAACTGCATATTAATATAATAGCTATATGTTTTGTATCATTTTACTTTATATCAAGGACTAAAAATCCAATTAGTCAGAAAACAATCCATTGAACATATACTACGAGGAAGACAAATGTTAAAAATAAAAACTAACTGAGGTGTGCTTGTGTTGAATGAAAGGCTACAAGGCTGTCATCTTACTGCTGTATGAGAAGGTTCAAGGTATGAATGTCAACCATCATAATGACAGTGAGTCTCAACACAGTGGACATCAACCCTTAACGGCACGCAGTACACTTGTGTTAAGAGGAGGACCTTCCTTGCTATCTGAGGTCAACGTTGGTGTGTGGCTCATACGATCACAGTCACGTACAAGGAATGTTGGTTTAATATTCTATTATAATACATCTCTCATAGCATAATATTACTTAACTTACATCAAGAATATAATGCATAAATTTTAGTAATATATTATATATTTCAATAAATATAAACAACTTTTGTTTTCCTAACCATTATAAGCATTTCATTAAAAATACCTCCCTATGCATTACATTGTTTGCTCGACATCTCTTGTTGATTTCCCTTAAATATATTAGCGAGCCAATTCTTGCCTTCCTACAACTTCACTCAAAACATTACCATCATCAAATTATAAAAAAAAAAAAAATCAAAAACATTTACAATAACTTAATCAATTATGATTTTTGATTTAGCAGCATTTTTATCAAAAGATTAAAGTGTAAATTGTGTATAAATGTTTTGTAAGTAAGATCTATTGGTCTAGTAATTAAGAGGTAGCTTAACTTTAACTGAGCATTCCATCATTGCTGAACCAAGAAATATACATCAATTTTCAAAGGAAACATAAATCATTCACACATAAAACAAACAAAAATACATCTAATAATTGCAGCTCCATATTTCCACATAAAATATATACATCATCCTCTATCCTGAATCACACCTACGCCCTTCACAGTAACATGGAACAAATTAGAACTCAAAGTGAAATTTTGAAAACTTCCCATACATAACATTGGAAAATACTCACTTGTTACTACTTTGCATCAACACAACTTTCAACTATTTCTATAGTCTTTCATTTCATTGCAACATTGGCTGGTGGTCCTTGTCCCACACACCCTGATACAGGCCAGCGTATCGGCAACACCTGAAGGCACAGAGACAGGAGCAAGACACCACCACCACCACCACCACCACCAGCAGAGTGGCTCAACAGCTGCCTCTGTCCCTGCAGGTCCTGAGTTTCCACATGATCCTTGACTAGCGGTAAACAAGTAGTGTAATGCTAACACGCTTGAGACACACTTGAGCTCATCCTCTATAATGATGAATCAAAAACTTCCATCAAATAGCAAAATACACAAAAAATACTATAAACTTACATCCACAGAATAGGACGGTAATAATATTTTTTCACCAGTAGAATACAACTTTACGTATATGTAATTTTTAAGTAAAACAACATACGGAAAGAAGCCTGGAAGACAAACAAGTAATGCAGACCAAAACCTTCTACGCCGGCGCTGCATCTCATATTAAAACATCCACACAAAATATTTAAAATAAATTTTGGAAGATTTGTCTCAAAATAGATTTATATAATATTATTTTGGCTCAATTGACTTACGCTGAATAAGTTTTCACTATACATTATATACTACATCTAAAAAAGGAGTACTGTTAAAAGTTGTATAAATCTATTGCCATCAATAAAAAGAAGATCCATGCTAAATAAATAGTTTAAGTACAATTAATATCCTACAAAAAAATGAGACGAGATTCCTAGAACATGCACAAAATAATAGAAAACATGTCACCAATGTTCATTACCAATTCTGAACCCAATCTAGACACAAAACACTGACGGTTACTTTGGCAACTTTTGAGAAATAGTTCCCTGGGAGGTGATTGTTTACACCGGAGGAACAGTGATGAACTTGGGGATCTTGGTCTTGACGAGAGATGATTCCCAGACCACTAAGATGCCACTCTCCGTAATGCCACAAAGATGAAGGTTGTCCTGACTGTACTGCAACCTGGAAGTGGAGGCAAGTAAGATATATCAACCTTTATACATACCAAACTTATATCTTTCTTAATGGGGTATAGCCAAGACGAAGCATCTACATACATACATTCACATGCATTTCCTCACATCTTTGCCTTCAAGCCTTTATCATACAAGCTGATGATGATGATTTTTCCCAAGTTTGATCACACATTATACAATCTTACCATCACACATTCCTACCTCCTTCCCTCTCTCTAATCTGTTTCCTCATACATATTTTCAGCAACAGCTAACAAGTTGTCACCAATAATACTTACGATGCAATAGGCTGCCTTGCCCGGTCAGTCCTCAGCTCTCTCACTGCCCTCAGGTCCCATACACTCCATAGCCTGTAAGGGTGAATACAAATACATGGAGCAGTCTATCTAATCCAATACTTCAATTAAATACTTAATTTGACAGACTATGATGAAGAAGACCTCAAAACATAATGTAAGAAGAGCCACATTAAAAACACTAAGTCTCAGAATAAAGATGTAGCCTACTTAGTTTATCGACAAAAAAATAAAGTAGATCACAGTAATATTAAGATAAACATAGGTAACATTATTTTTTTTCCACATAATAATCTTTACATTACGATCTAGAAAATTAAATTACACTACAGAACCGTAAAACCAGTTACCTTATGACACCATCCGCCATACTAGTTGCGATCACATTAATAGCCGTTCCTTCAGGTGATGAGGTGAAGGCGAGAGCAGTAACAGGAGCAGGTGTGACGGCAGAGTCCACTAGCGCCCCATTGATGGTGTAGAGACGCAGCACTGACGCCATCGAGCCCAGGGGAGTGACGGAAGCCCAGTCACCAAGAGTCTCACTCATGGCAAGCAAGGACACCTCCACACCACTCCACCCAATGCTCCGGACGTAGGAGAGTCTAGGCGGAAGAGGGAGTGGAGGGGAAAACATATACACACTTTGAGAGGCAGAGCAAAACATACGCAAATATTTTTAACAAGATACGAAATATAGGATAATGTAGGCAGGTTAGAGAGAACACACACACTTTGAGAGGCAGAGCAAAACACAGACAAATATTTATAACATGACTCTTATAAAACACAAAACAATTAATTATCATGAAAACTAATCAAAATTCTTCAAATCCTACAGTACCAAAAAAAAAAATTACAACACCAGGGGTAATAATCCACAAAATAGATGGTGTATCATAATATAACTTCGGTTTATACACACACACTCACCTATTTGTATCCCAGAGAACACACATTCCATCTTTACCGCCGGAGATGCAGATATTGAAAGCATTGGAGAGGTACATGTGAGTGATGGGAGCAGTGTGGGCCAGGAGGAGGGTAGGGGGTAAGGACACTAACAGTTCCTCCCCAACATAACTAGCCACCACAAGGTACACTAGAATCTGACCCGACGCCAAGCCAATCCACACTTGGTTGGTGCCGCACACACAACAAGTCACCTGAGGGAGGAAGCACGATGACTAGTTACAAGAAAGTATGACAGAATAAGTTATCATTTAGTCAGCAATAAGGAAGCAGATACAATACAATAACTATCTATGTTTTCACAGTAAAATCAGTTTGTTGTCTGCCTCAGGATCCAAAAGCAGAAATGATTCATCCCTGCAACATCACTGCTCTCCCTACCCAGTCATTAGTTCACTATTATATTCTTATCTATACAAAGCCACAAATTATGATACAAACGTGAAAGGACGATATGAAAGTTATGTGCAATGCAAAAAACATGAATAGCTTGAGTTTGAGGGAGGTGTGTTTAGAGTGTATCAGCTCCTCACCTGCTCATTGGTAGGGTTAGGTAAGGTTCTGCTCACCTGCTCATTGGGAGGGACGGAGATGAGTGGCTGTGGTGTGTTGTCCTTGAGGCGTCGGCAACGTATGATGTTGTCTTGGTGGTGGGATGACAGGATGTACGCGCCACACGTTCCTGCCGGGTGGACACAAATTCCACTCACATACAGTGTCATGAACCAACTTTTAAATTGTTATGTGTCTCACTCAAATAAAGAATAAAAGAGAGAAAAAGGGAGTTGATTTCAAATTGTCTGCTTTGTCTTTTTTGCACTTACCTATGGGAAAAATGTTCTTCAATTTATGTGTTTCTGAATGCATAACTCCTTAATGTATTTACAAAGAGAAGTGAAGTGACACCCAACCATTATTTCACCCTTAGAACACAAAATACACAGATAGCCAAGACACACAAAAAAAATAACATTAAATAAATAAATAAATAATATAAAAAAATGCCTAGCTATTACCTTTACTGAGTCCAATGTTGAGGAGGTGTGTGCGAGGTGGCATCAGGAGCACCTCAGTGTGTGATAGTGTGGCGAGGCGGGTGGCAGGTGTCTTGAGGGTCTGCACCAGGGCCAGGATGGGGCGCTCATCAGCAGGGGAGCCGGCGTAGGTACCCCAGCGCAGCCCCCGCACCTCATGAAGCACTTCTGGGGCCTGGCAGGGTAAGGAAGGTGTTACAGACCAAAAATTTCTTAATACAGATCTCAAACAGCTCAAAAAATTATCTGATATCAGGTTATGTGTAGTGAGAAAGAGTATTAATTCAGAAGTACATAATAAAAGTGTATATGAAAATAGAAGTAAAGGATAGCATGTCAGGAGTATAAGACTGACCTGAGGGCTTTGTGTGGGTCCTGTGTTGCTGGCTGGAGGGTGAGGGTTTGTGAAGAGCTGCTGAGGTGTCTGTCCGTACGTCTTGATCATGGCCTTCCGAGCCTCACGACTTATCTCATCACCTCCGTCCTCTACATCATACCCAAAGTAGGTCTGAGGGGGGGAAAAAAAGAAGTTTATGATGATTATATTAAAAGAGAAAAAAAACTTGTACTATTTCTTGATCATTGACACACCTAATTTGATCAACTGATTACATCCTATGCACTGACAAACTACTTTTTAAAAATTTTCACAGAGAATTTCTATAGAAGTGAAAATTTAAACCCTTTCTAGTGATGATAAAACTAAGAAATAGTTATATGTAAGCACAATATATTATGCGTCTGCCAATAGGAAATACACTGTCACTGTACCGCAGGATGGAAGACATTGATGGCGTCCACAGCTGCCTTGCCGGTCTGCTTACACCCAAACACCAAGTCAATCCAGTGATGCAAGTTGTGGGTGACGAGAGATGACTCCAAGGCCGCTCGGTGCACCAACACAAACCTGATCATGGAGAATAAACATTTAGGCATCAGAGATATTTATGTATATTATTAACAGTGGGTATAACTATTGTATATATTGCATTATGTTTCAGGAATATGTAGATAGATTTTGCTGTCAACAGAAGCCCAAACAAAAAGCAGCTACGTGTATATATGAAAAGTGGTGTAAATCTATTATTGTGTCTATGCCGATAACATTGCAACAAGATTGAAATTAGTGTTCCATTGCATGCTTTCATCCTAGAACTAAATAGGAAAAATGAATTACTCTAGAATAAACTAACTATGATAAATAGAACCATTGTTGTTGATTGGTGGGGTTGTGAAAATGTTGGTTCACGTCAAAACAACACATTGAAAACAAAACACAAAACAAAGGACAAAAATTGAAGGCGTAAAAATATGTACTGGAATTAACTTATCTTATCCATATGTGGGCTCAAAAGTGAGTGACACTGTGAGTGCTTATAACTAAGTAATAATAACTTATATAAAATTTAATGCTATCTCCACTGTAACTGATATTTATGGATAAAAACAAAATAAGACAACTGACTTGACAGTTATTTCCATAACTTATTTTCAAATCCATAAACAAGAAAATTAGTATTATATACAAAACATTATAAATAAATACTGTATACATAAAAAATAATTAACTCAATGTGCAGATTATTTAGTTACATTCAATTAAGTTGTAAAGTCTCCATCAAACGAGCAAGAGGAGAAAACACACTGTGAAAGACATGTTTACAAGAAATTTGACTTATTATTATTACATGAAAATAATTGAAAATGAGGAAGATATCATGCCTACCATCCTTTGTATAGAAACAGTTATGAATGTAGTATAAAAACTGGAAGAGTAAGAGAAATAACCATTAACCCTAAACCTCCTAGTATGGAAGGATGCAAGCCTTGGAATCCCTTAAGAAAACAGCTGAAGGTTATATTGTCTTGACCTTGGAGAGAATACTGAGAAGGAAGAGTAAGGAATCAAGGATGAACAGATAGTGTCACAGATTGATTCTCTCATACAAAGATAGAGCTTCTTCAAAGTGACAAGCATTAAGCAGAATGTATGAAGGAGTGCCAAGGAGTGCCAAGGAGTGAGTAGAGGATGAGGAAAGCAGAGTGTATGAAAGAACCTAAGGAGCACCAAGGGGTGAGAAGAGTGATGAAAGCATAGAGGGTGATGAAAGCATAGAGTGGTGAAAGCATAGTGTATGAAGGATCCCCAAGAAGTGAGTGGAGGGTGATGACACCAACCTGCGAGGGTCATCACCACTCCAGGATGGCAGCTGGACGTGATGTACTCGCTCACCACTCTGACGCACACCCATGTTGAAGCCTGCCACACACAAACACATACACACATACATTAATACCAGGTTCAAATTTAACGTACACTATTTTTTGCCATCAATACTTACATTCATGGCATTAACAGAAATTATTATGATCAGTATTTCTCGATCTCATTTTCTATTAAAGGTACGATATTTCAGAGACAAACTCCCTCACAGTGACAGTTAAATGGACTAATTAAATATAAAATTATTCTTATCTAAATAAAATATTCTCAACACATTATCATCACCACATCTGCACTCAATACATCCCAACACATACACACCCTAACACACCCAATACATCCAACACACCCCGACACACACATACACACACCCAACACACCCATACACACCCTCTGAGTTCAGGAATATTTCAGGAAGGAAGAAGAATTCAGGTATGAGTTCCTTGAAGTCTGTAGTGGAGTCTGAGGAAGCCAGCCGCCAGGTGGTCTGCATCGAGTGGAAGGTTCGGTCCGGGATGTCAAAGTTGCCATCTGGAAAATAAAAAAATAATGATTCCTATATATTTCACGAGTGTCTGAAAGAGTTGTACATTATATCTTGCTGTAAATGTACCAGAAAATACTACTGTCACTTGTTACTGATATTTGACAAGCGGGATTTTTTACATATTTTTGTTGTCCCTTAATATATATATAAAAAAAAAATTAAATTAAAAAAATATATATAAAAAAATCATCAGAAAAATACTAATTCCTGTTTTTTCTTACCTCTAACAATGATTTTTTTGTAACTGATTAATTCAAGTATGTAATAAAAACAGTGAATTCATACCCAATACAACAAGAGGATAAGAGTCAGCTAATCCTGCCTTGGCCTCAACTCACCCTGGTAGCGGAGGAAGAGTTGTGTGAAGGGAGGGAGACGCACAAGGAAGTGGAGGACGATGCCAGAGTTACTGTAGTGAGAGCCATAGTGGTAAGGCCCATCCCCGGCACCTTGACTCAGCTGGGAGGTGATCTGATCAACATGGAAAACACATTATATAAGGTGAAGGAAGGCTGGAGTTATGTCTTGGATGGAGATATGAATAATAATAATAATAAGATACCCTTCCTTCTAAGATCAAAGGTCTCTATTTATTATGAAGTAGCCTTTATCTATCTATCTATCTATCTATCTAGCTATATCAATCTATCTATCTTTTATAGTTATTTTTATTTCATTTTATTTCCAAACCATGTCAATATCTTCTGTTAACTTATGATTTAGCGAGAACAGTTTTTAATAAGTTATGAATACCTGCAGTGTGTTACTGTTCTCACCTCATAGTTGTTGATGTAGTGTTGTTCCTTCACCTGATGCTGCACGGCAATGGGACGTTTCAGATTCCTGGAACAAAGTACAAATCATACTATATACTCGTAAAAAGAACATTAATTACTGTCTCATTAACGCTGTCTTCTATGGAGTCTTATAAGTAATTACTAACGTTATTATATTAAATGAAATGTTTCTTGTCCTGTTTTAATTAACCAGACATTGAATTTATTTGTCTTCTATATTCTCTCCAAGTTCAAGTCTCAACTATCTGGTGTCTATCTTCCTATGACAGTCAGCCTTCACATTCCTTGCTGTCCTTCCTAACATTCAACAAGTACTGATGAAGATTTGTTATCATCACACAAGCATGAGTCTCACCTGAAGCTGGAAGGGTCGTTAAGGCTGAGAATGTCTGCCGTGTAGTTTGAGAGGACGAATGGGAACACTGGGTACTGCATGAGGTCATTGAAGGAGCGACCAGCCAGCTTGTTGAGTTGTGTCAGGTATTCAAAGTTGGTGATGTGACCTTTGTGGTGGTAAATACATCAATATGAGGACTTGTATGCAGCAAAGAAATAATGGAGGTGGTATATATATAGACAGATAGATAGAGATATATATTATAAATCCATATGAAAAAACTGTATCAAAAGTATTGTTATATTTGGTTATAACTCTTTAGAGCTACAAAATCAGACAGTTAAGAGACCCACTGACCTTCTCTCCACTGAGCCGTCACCTCAGGGAGTGTGGCCTTACTCAGCAGGCTGGGCATATCCGACATACTCAACACACCAATAATCTGAAGCAAAACACGTACAGTTAGATAATAAAAACACCTTGACCCAAATAGCAAAGTTTCCCTTGTATACAGAACCTTGACGAGCCTTACCTGGTTGCGGTGTTGTGTGTCTGTGAAGGCCATCAGGACAGAGTGGCCGCTGGTGAGAAATAGTTCCAATGCACAGTCCTGGAGTTGGTAGCGGCGGATGTGTATCTCTCGCACAGTGTCAAGCGGCCACGTCACAGACACAACCTCACTGCATGTGCCACTCTGAGATGCAAGCAAAGTTTATATTAGGTTAGGTTAGGTTAGGTTAGGATAGGTTAAGTTAGGATAAGATAGGATAGGATAAGATAGGATAGGATAGGATAGGTTAGGTTATTATTAATGTGAACTCAAAATACACTTTCAATATACAGGAAGGAGATACAAACAAGGGTCCTCTACACTATCATCATCACCACTATCACCATCACCACCATCACCATCACCACCACCACCACCACCACCACCATCACCCTTACCTGGTTCATATCAATGGTGACTTGCTCCCCCACAAAGTACATGGCAGTGCGGCTGACCAGGATCTCCCCGCGCTGCTCCATGCCGGGTGACACCACGGAGGCGCTGGTCATGTGGATGATGCGTTCACTCACGTTAAGGCGCTCTATCATCACAGCCATCTCAGACTCTGTGGCTGACCCTTGAAGGACGGCCTCGAGGGGGGACGACTGACTCTCTATCTCTGTAGTGGCGGGAAGATTTTTAATGTTTTTATTTATGATGGTTTTGCTTTTATTGTTATTGTTTTTTTTATTAATATTACTGTAGTTGGTTTGCAGGACAGTCTCAAGAGGGGATGGGATGGCTGACTCTCTATATCTGTGGTGGAAAGATTTTTATTGGTGTCATTTGTGATGATTTACCTCTTATTGTTGTTGTTTTTTGTTTAATATTAGTGTAGTTGATTTTGTGTGAGCGTTAAGGTACAAACTCACCAATCTTCTGGCTGTATTCCGGCATCAGGTAACGGGAATGGATGTGAAGACGACCTTGGCATAGCCTCTTCCGGATCCTGAGTGGACCTTCTGTCTGGTCCAGCTGCCAAGACCTAAAAACAACACCAAAAACATATGCTTTCTCATTGCTAATATTTGATTTTTATTATGAAAGGATGATAGTTAATATTTTTTGCTACCATTTCATCACTAGAAAGAAACATTTGATTTATATAATGGAAGGATGACAGTCAATATTTTTTGTTACCATTTCATCACTAGAGAGAAATAATTGATTTTTATTATGCAAGGATAACAGTCAATATTTCTTACTACCATTACAACCTTAACACCAGAGGAAAATATTTGATTTATATTATTACAGAATAAGTCAATATTTCTTGCTACCATTTCATCACTAGAGAAAAATCCCCACTGCCTCACCACTAACCTTGGGTAGGAGTGTTGGAAGTGCCAGGTGGCGCGTTCGTGGGTCAGAGTCTCCATCAAGTCCCTCCAGCGATGTGTGAGGTGCACGTGGCGGCACTGGGTGTGTTTGATGCCGCCCAACACCAGCTTGCGCTCCACGTTCTGCCGGTCCACCACACTACGGGTGAGGCGACTGCACTCCTGCGCCACGGCCTCATAGACTTGGGTGTTCTTAGTCATCAATCTGCGGGTGAATGTCACTATTTTAACCTTTAAACATATATAACACTACGGTAAATATAGTTTGTTTGTTTTTTAGCCTATTTTTGTTTGCCATAAGCCAGAAAAAAATAAATAAATAAAATAAAAGCTAGCTACTGAGATAGATTACCTAGGTCTGAAGATTTTTTTTAGCAATATCTTCAGCATCCACAGTTTAGTTACATATCATCACCGAATTCTGAAAGTAAGATGGAAGGTGTATTCATTCCTCAGTACTACAGTGTGTGTGTGTGTGTGTGTGTGTGTGTGTGTGTGTGTGTGTGTGTGTGTGTGTGTGTGTGTGTGTGTGTGTGTGTGTGTGTGTGTGTGTGTGTGTGTGTGTGTGTGTGTGTGTGTGAAGGTAGAGGCTCCACACTCACCTTTCATCCTGTTTGGTGCAGCGGTCCACTACTAGTATTGCAATCTTGGCTGACTCGTCCTGCCATTGTTTCTTCTCCTCGGTGACAACACTCCACTCCCTCATGGCTCCGTGGGGTGGGAAAGTCTACACAAAAACATAACATTTTGTAATAGTTTTCTCAGGAAAGTCTATACCAAACCATTACTTCACTCCATCATGATAGAAAAAATAGATTAACACAAGAGTTCAATACTAGTGCACATATATAAGTGATCCTCCTCCTCCTCCAGCCAGCCTCTACCTCAGCCTAACTCACCTCAGGCGGGGGAAGGACCTGCACTGAGCAGTCCTCCAATGCCTGCAGGAGTGTCTCACAGCTTCGGGTTGCAGTGGCTTCCAGTCGACTTTCATTTTGGTACCGAAGTTCATGTATGAAAATCCCAACTTTGTACATCAGCTGGGGACGGACATAGGATTATAAATTAACGCTATATAAATTACTAAAAGGCTGGTACTAGATCAAACATAACTATAGGTATATATGTACTAAAAAATATCTTAAGTGTATCATAAGTAAAAGATTGTAACATGTAATTTGTGATGTAAAAAAATAAAATAAATAAATAATAAAATAAATAAATAAATCCGTGGTCAATCCAAACACAAGTACTTCTGCAAAACAAATACCATAGCTACTATTACTTTTCCTTCCTGCCTACCTGTGGGTTTGCCTTTGCAGTGCAGTTGACAATGGCATGGAGTCTGGCGTGCTTGGAGAGTGCCTGCGCTGCCCTAACACGGGTCTGCAGGTGTGTGCGTGGAGAGGTGACCAGTGCCAGCAGGTGGTTGAGGTGTAAGCGCAGTGTGTCCTGGCAACCCCACAACACACGCTCCCACCCACACCTCTCACTATTACCTGTACAACAAAAAATATGTTTAGTGAGTCTTAACATAACCGAACCTTCCAAGAGACAATGTTAACTTCAGTATTCCCATTTCATTCATAGATTTTGAGTGTGGGTGGGTGAGTGAACAGAACCTTTGCGCTGTGTGATGGTGGCCACAGCAGACAACAGCAGTTCAAGTAGGAAGAGGCTGAAGTTCTCCGAGGCTGAGGCTGTGGGCAAGGCACACGCCACAGACTCCACAGATGACCATGCTGTTCACCACCACAAACAAACATCATTACTACCTCTTCTTATTACATCCTTTATATTTCCTTCCAATCAGTGGGTAATAATTTGCTCTAATATACACAGCAACACACTCATTTTTTCATTTCCCTTCTACACTTTCTCACTTTCTCACCCACCTGACATGAACAAGAAGTCTGTTGCTTTCTGTATAAGGACCTTGAACCTCTCCACCAGCTCTGAGTGCGCCAGAACCTTGTCATCCTTCTTGGAACCCTCCGAGCCCAGCGCTGGGGAACTGCGGCTTTGACTCAGGAATAATTGGTCGGAAATGTTGTGCAGACTGGAGACAAGAGCCATACAATACATATTACAGTATAAACAAAACACAAAATAAACAGAGAACCGTACAATATTAATCATAATATAAATAACATACAAAATAATAAGTTTTATACACATGATATTGGATATTTTATGATATTGGAATTAAGAATGGAAAGGTTGGAAGGAGTTAAGATATTTTAAAGGGAGACAAGTGCATGTGTGTGAGGATGAACGGAAAGCTAAGAGAAAGTTTTCCTTTACGAGTTGGGGTGAGACAAGGATGTTAAATATTCCTATAGACGGGTGTATGAGAGAAACGAAAGCTGAAGTGAGGATGCAGTACAACCAGACAAATGCACAAGATAATGACACACCTAACCTAACCTAACCTAACCCAACATACCTCTTAGTGAATGGAATGGTGGTGTAGTTAGCCAACACCGAGCCCACGCCAGAGTCACTCCCTTCCCTTGGTGTGCTGGGGGAGGCCAGCTTCATGTTGTGGAGACTGCTAGATCCTGTCATGCTGGTCTTCTCCACTGTGGATGCCAAGTGGAGGGAAGCAGAGGAAGGTGAGTGCAGGGGGGAAGGAAGTAGAGAAGTGAGTGAGTTTTAGAAAGGGAGGGAGTGGATATAAGGAGGGAGTGGATATAAGGAGTGAGTTGAGGATATGAGTGATTAAAAACACTTAAAACAACTCTATATGATAATTATTAAAAATCAAACCACATGCTGGAATACCAAATACAACAAAAGGTTACCACAGAACACACACACTCACACTTCAATTGTGTCGTAGCAGCAGCAGCATCCACATTAAGAGTGTGTTGGTGTGTTGATGCCGTGGCCTGGATGCGGGAGAGTGCCACCTGCAACAGTGCCGCCTCAGTGCCCTGCAGATGGCCCACGCAGCTGGCCTGACCCCCGCATACAGCTGATTCTCCTCGACACAGCAGGTTGAGATGATGCAGGACTTCCAGACTCAGCTGTTCATGTCAGTTACTACTTAGAAGGTGAAGTGTAAAACAAAGGAAGAACAAGACTAAAACAGCATGAAAAAGAATAATGCCAGGAAGAGGAGGGAGAGCAGTCAGTCATATGGTATTAAACTCTCTATCAATACTATCAAACTCTCTAAAATACCATTAAACTCTTTCTCTTATCTTATTACACAACATCAACCATCAATAAGAGTCACAGAAGGAAAGTGACTACGAATCAAATACAAAATCATTTAAAACTACAATATATAAAGTAATTAAAACAATTTCCCTTTGTACATACCAGGAAATTCTTGTGTTGTGTTGAGGCGACAAGACAGTTGACGATCCAGGATAGAATCTCTGTGATGTCTGATACCACAACCTCACACTCACTCTCTCCTGTTAGGTCATTCACCCCAACGCCCTCAGTGTGTAAGGAGCTCTTGAGGGTACACAGGAGGGAGTCCACAAAGTATGCCTTGTGAATCAGTGGAATGATCAGCTCCGTGTTCTGTGTGGAAGATAATTATAATACTAAATTTCTGTGTGGGAGATAATTGTAAATGATCGTAAATTTCTGTGTGGAAGATAATTACATTGTGTCCATAAACACATGAAATTCTTAGTGTTGGGTAGCTCCCTTGAACCCACCTTATGCAGCAAGTCCAACAAGACCATGAGTGTGTTGTGACAGAGTGCAATGTCCTGGGCAGAGTTAGGCAGCACAGCAAGCAGAGGCACAAACAATACCACCTGAAAAGTAAAACATACACTAATAATAAGCAGAACATTACAAAATCACCTCGCATACTAGACAGTCTTAAGGGCCAGAGGTAGGAATTATCAAAGAAAAACAAACCACACAGGAACTCTACACCATCATCCTTTGTGAAGACGAATACATATTGTTACGGGCACGGTTCTTATGCCCCCGTGACGGGTGTTGCTGCTGCGCCACCCAGCCACAGTCACGATACAGGCGTGTACGAACTGTAGTGCGGCTACTTAACTGTCCCTTTTACCCACCCAAGGACAAGGAAAACTGACTGCAACTCTGGGCCAGTCCCTCCGAGGGCCACTCACCGGTGGCTGGACAAACAGGCCAAACAAGGGTGTACAGGGCTCACTTAACCTCTGCATCCTTAGCCAACAACCTTTTCTCACCTTGGTGAGAGGAACAATTTTCTTCATAAATTTCTATTAGGCTATGGGAGCGACCTGGAACAATACTAAGGATGTAGGGGGCTGCAGGAAGGGATGGACTACAAGGGAGGCCACTATGTAATACAATGGGGAAAGAGGGAGGGACGTGAAAAATAAGGAAAGAAGAAAACAGAAGTTAAAGTAAGTTATATAAGAACTCAGGGCGCTCCCAAACATCGCGCCTCAGGCAGCTCACCCTTTTCTTGCCTCGTGGCCCAGCTCCCGCCTGCAGGCTTGTCACAATATATAAATACATATCGATTCAAAATATATATAATTTAACATTCTAACAGCCTCCAGGAACCAATTGTATATAAAAAGATGAGGTTCCACTGTATGTGCAAGATCTGGCAACAAGCAGGAATTTTTTTTTAACGTATTTTAGCTGTCCCTTAGCCAGTACTCTTTTAATGTATACAAAAATAAATAAATAAATAAATACAAAGGTTACAGGACATATTTCTTTCTTCTCACCTTATTAGGGAGTGCAAGGGTGGGATCACAGTCTACAGCATAGTCCTCAAAGGTAAAGGATCGGCCCAGGGCGAGGGAGAAGGATGCCGTCACCAGCTGGGAGGAGATGGAGGTGGTGTGTTTGTGCAGCTGTTGGCCCATGATGAGAGGCACATTCTGACGCAGGTGTAGCACATTGTCCTCGGGGGAACACCTGTCCATCATGGTGGTGAACAGCTGGTGGCCAGGACACAGTTAGTAAAAAGAAAAACACATACAATTATCATTTAAATTTTTAGATAGGGAAAGGTATAACAACAGATTGTGTATGCGTGTGTGTGTGCGTATGCCTTGTTTCAGCGACCCCCCTTTTAGCCCCCTTTTTTCGGCTATGTACATGGATAGATTTAACTGTATTTTATGAGGTTTACCTTGAGTACAGCCCGCCGGATGACAGGATGCGGGTGATTGGCCATGATGAGAGTCTGTTCCATGTACAGAGCCTCAGCAAGTAATGTGCGTGCGGTGGTGTCTGAAGCACAGCGCAGCACCTCCTCCAGAGTCTCCAGAAGGCCCACCACCACGCGTGTCAGGCAGGATAGGTTGGCAGTACTGGCGCTCTCATCATCATCTCCACTCTCCTCATCCTCTGTGTCCCCGGGGTCCTCCGCCCACTTAGTAATCCTAGGCAGGGTGTCACTATCATCAGTCTGTTCAGCATCCAAGGGCGGCTCACCTTCACTAGGGTTGGTTTCATGATCTTCTGAGGCATCGTCTGTGGTAGATTGGTTCTCTGGGGTGTCTCTCTCACTTCTCTCAGACACCCTCTCACTATGTTCCTCCGCCTTGCTCGGGGACACCACCTGCGGGATGATAACCTTCCGCTGTGGCGCTGTGCTGTCTACTTGATCCTCGCTGTCGAGTGCTGAGGAAGCCTTTCTGTCAGTAATGGTGCTGTGTCCCTCCCCAGAACTGTCCTCGTCCTCTGAGCTGTAGTAAGCACTCCTAGCTATGGATCCTTCCCTCCTCAGCTTCCTGATCTCTGCTTGCTGCTGCTGCCGGATCCTTTTCAGCTGCATGAGTGGGTCGCTGTTCTCTATAACCTGCCACTCTCCAGACTGGGGAAGGAAGGTCAGGTTAGGTTGAAGGCTAGTCAAGTTATTAGCTGATACAGGAGTAAATAATATATGATAGAAGTTGTAATTAAACATGCATTTGTAGTTTACACCAAGGAAGAATGTTATAATGATGTGAGAATAACTTAAAACAAACTAAATTAAGCAGCACTTTATAAATTTTCTTATACATTGGCAAAGGAAAGTAGCAATGAATGATGATGAAGTGAGTAACAAGTTTTTTTTATGAGGTACTGGCCAAGGACAAACAAAAATAGGTTAAAAAAAACAATCCCGATGATGATAATAGAGTGTCATTCATTCTTTACCTGGAACTGCTGTAAGGTCTGTGGTTTCTCTGGTCGGTCCATGAGTTCAGCGGCCAAGTCCACACCCACAGCCACTGAGGAGCCTGGCGAGAGGGGAGACCAGCTTTATATACTAGCAAACAACATTATTCTTGAACTAATGAATAAGTAAATAAATATCTTAGCTGCAGTGAGACAATTATTTGGAGACTTTTTGATAAGGCAGAAGACGACAGTTCACCTTTAAACAAACTGAAATTTATAATGAGTTTAAATCAAAATTGAAATATAATAAAGTCAGTAGTTTTACACCCAAGTCAAATACAAAAAATAAAATGACCATAAGGTGTAGAATACTAAAGTCTGAGAGAAGATTCTAAAGGAAGCACAAAGCCATATGAATGTAAACAAACACTGACTATTAATTATACAAAAGTCTATTTAAAAAGGAGAAAGGGAAGTATATAAGTAAAGGCAACAGCAAGGAAGACAGTACTCACCACTTCTCTCGCTGGAGGGAATGACAACAGAAGAGACGAGAAGAGGAAAGAAGAGAAAAAGTGAAGAAGGAAATGGGAGACTTATAAGCACATGTACAAGCAAAACAATATACACCACTGTTCACCAAGGAAAGGAAGAGGTGATGGGAAAGAGGAAATAGGAGAAAGGAGAGTCAGGAGAGAGAAAGAAGTATATAAACAACACAGGTAAACACACCACACCCACCATTTCTTTTAGAGGATGATGTGAGGTTGACAGGGATGTGAGGGAGGTAGTAGGCTGTGTGGCGCTCAGTGGCTGCATAGGTGAGGTGAGCCGGGTGGACAAGTAGTAAGAAGCCGTACACTGCTGTCACATCCCGGACCCGCACTGATGGCGATCCGAGACCATACGAGGTCAAGCCTGGAAGGAAGGAATGAGTTTTTATTTTTATTTAGGATGTTATGTAGCTCCAGTGTTTTAATTGTTTATTATTAGAAATTAGGTCTTTAAGGGTGATATTAGCTGAGTATATACTAAACATATAGATAGATAGATCATTATAATGGCTTAATATTGGAAAAGTTAAATATACTGAGACATGATTTCTTTGTGTACTGACCAAGAGGGTTCATCGGCACGCCAGCACCTGATGTCCTTGATGAGAACCCTGATGAGTAGGATTCATGTGCGCCGAGTGCCAGTGCGGCCACGGACGGTGTGTTCCTCCAGAGTGGGGGTGAGGACGCCCCTACCAAGCCTGCCACCACCACCACCACCAGGTTAGCAGAACAAATGCTGTCTAAGGAGCCAGTTGTCAGCTCCAGCTCCTGCATCAGAGAGGAAAAAAATGTGATGAGTTTGCATTATGACATATAAATACACATATAAATCTATTACAATAATATTTTAGCTCCAAACTTTTTAGTGTAGATAAACTGGCCTTTTGCAGTCTCCTTAATGCCCTACATAGCAAGGGTGTACCATTGAGGACTATAATAATGATGGTGAGATGACAGTGAGATTGATGGTGATGGTATTATAGTGATGGAATAACAGGTCTTCCCTCACTCTCACCTTGCACATGAAGAGTATCTTGTCCAGTGCATCAATATCCCTGAGCTGGGCCACGTTGAAGTCTCGGTACGGCTGATGCTCTGCCACCAACACCTTCAGCACGGACAGTATGATGCCGATGACTGTGATCCGTTCTCCTTTCTCGTTCACACAGTATCTGGAAAAGAACGAGCAAGGCAGGTCATGAGTCTTTCCATGCTTTGAACTGATAATTGTGAACACTATTTTAAGAACATAAGAGGAGCTATGATTTACCTCACAATATAACACACTGGAACTATTCTGTAAAAAGATCACTACCCTTCGTAAGAGTAAGTAGAGTATTGGTTTGAACTCCTAATAAAGAAAACATTCGCTTCCTAGGATTAATTACATCAAATCTGCTGCAAAATATCAACGGAATAAGTGTTCATTGTGTTATGGTAAAGAATTCATTAGTATTCCTTATTAACAGAGCTTGTGTGAGTGTCTGGAAAGTCACACAAGTCTCACAGAACATCACATCACATAAGGATGAACAGAACATTTCACAAAGCTAACATAACATCACCATAACAATACTACTCTACACTGGAAGGAATCTAAGACACAGGAAACCATCATAGTATTTATCTCACTTTGTTGATTGGTCTTTTGAGAAATTATCCAGGAAGGTTCTCCAGTTGGTTAGGATGGAGCTGAGGAGAGCACGGTCCATCAGTAAGGCAGGAACGTGGCCGCCTACTGTGTACACATCACGGCACGCTATGTACTGCACCACACTGGGGGACGTACAGCCATCCAGCAGCGCCTGTAATTGTAATGGTGTTGACTTGTTACAGAAATGCCAGGGTTGTAATTATTAGTTTATTGATGTTTGTTGATGGTGTGAAGGAGATATCAGCAATTCCCTCCCTGGTGACTGACATGAGAAGCTGCCTGTGTGTGTTTGAAGGTATGCAGTCAGTGTTAGTGTTTCTTGAGTGTTAATGAAGTAATACATGCATACATAGGGTATCTAAGTACAGCGTGAGGTGCAATGGGTGTGGTTGTGTAGCGATGGTGGTGTGCTTAGGTAATCAATGTCAGCATACACACCTTCATCACCTGCACACCCGGACATGAGAGTGGTGAGCGCAGGATGCGGAACACCAGTGAGCTGCCTCGTAGGCCTTCATACTGAGCTGCCAGTTGTGGTGAGGAGTGGATGCAGTGAGTGAGGAGGCGCAGGGCAGCCGCCTGTTCCCTCTCATCACTCCCAAGTTCAACAAGCTAAGGGCCAGGAAAATTTTGGATGAATTAAAAAATCCATTTCTTAATGATGAATGGAGATAATGGAAAATAGAATAATTATAGCTGAATCTTTTTTCTGAAAGTCAATAAGTATAACTATCACTAAGCATATATGTTAATTTCCTAGGTAATCAAGGTACAAAAATTAAGGGACTCACCCTTGCAAACAGGAATACAATATGAGCAATGCCACCCATGTGCAGGAGTGCCAGATCTGGCCCCCGGTGCTGCAGGGGCGTCACCTCACCAAACAACACAGCTGGCTGACAGCTGCACAAAGGGTAGTGGTTCCCGGTGTCTGAAAAGGTAACATTTATATTTTTTTTCCCAGTCCATCTCAAACAACACTTTCTCAAGACAAGTTATTGCATGACAGCATTTAAGTCTGAAAGAAGACTACTGAAACTTTATTAAATGTTTAAGTAATATGAGCATTCATTAACATTAATAACAAGCGTTGCTGAGTAACTCACCTTGGAGTGAAGGGACGTGAGGTTTGTAACAGAGGTAGTCTGACGGGTACTGTGTAGTGTGGAGCACCAAGATGGACTCCTGTGCCGGCCTCACCACTGACTCCATGTGTCCATACAGCACAGAGAGATCCATGCCGGCTGAGAGTAGCTTAGGGGTGATGAAGGGAGGCATCACCACCCTCTCATCTTTACCTGTGAGTGGAATGAGGCTGGTGGTGTCCTTGCCCAGGGCGATGAGGTAGAGGCAAAGTTCCCGGCTCAACACAGGCTCACGGAAGAGGAAGGTGTTACCCATGAGCAGCTGGTAGTGGTGGGTGCCGGGAACACTCTCCCTCCTGGGCTTGTTAATGCCATGAGCTTCAAACTCATCAACTATATAAGACGATTGAGCTTCCTGTAAATAAAACGGTAACATTTCAATGGTTTTCTAGTGTCCTTGAATTCCTTACTCCATTACTATTTGCTCAACTATACATGACGACTGAGTTTCCGGTCGATAAAATTAATATTTCAGTGGCTTTCCAGTGTTGCTAAATTGACTATTCCATTACTCTTTCCTGTATACAATATGACAGGTATATGATGTGAAAGGATATGATAGTCCATTACCACTAGTACAAGAATAACCAAGAAAGAAAAGTAGAATGATCAACTATCGACTAACGAGCTGAACAAATGCTAAAGGGAACTAGCACACATGTTATCGGTGAGAATATTAATCCAATCAGTGACTGTTTACCTCACAGAAGAAGTCAGTGTGTCCGAGGAGGAGGTATGAGGGTGAGCTCTTCTTGATGGAACCCACGGCCGGCACCAACACACTCACCAGATGGCAGGTTAATGAGTCCACAAAGATGGTCACCTGAGAGGAAGTAAGGAGGAAAAAAAAAGAGTTATGGATGGGTTCAAACTTAGAGTAAACATAGTAAATATAGAAAGTCCCTAAAAAATTGTATGGCATTGAAACTTTAGGAACAATCTTTCATAATATTGCATGACATTACTGAGTTGAGCTTCCAGTGAGAGAATACCTTAAGATTCCCGCCCCTCCTGACATTGATGGTTGGGATGCAGAGTGCCAGGTGGTGCCAGGCTCCATCACACAGGCCGGCCCTCACCACCACACCTTGGCTCAGCTGGGAACTCTCACGGTCAACCTCGCGCGACACACACACTTGCAGGATGTCTGAGGTAGGCCAGAAGCAGGTTGTATTATCTATCTTATCATTAAAATACAGTCTTAAGAAACATGCATGCACACACACACTCGATAGACCGTACCTTCATCTAATATTTCCTTTTATTCATGATCATGTAACTCGGTATGGCAATAAAACTGTGTACTTTACTTTATTTTACTTTCCTTTCCTTTCCTCCCACCTTACCTTTGCCCGGATCCACCCAGAGTGAGAACATGAGATGCTGCGTTCCGACAGACAGGACGTGCAGTTTGCTGGGGTTGAGGTCACTACTCAGAGAGGCAGTGGATGTAGCTCCTCCTAATATACACACACACACACACAAACAATTAACTTCAATTCATATCGTTCTATATATATGAACTTGTATTAAAGGTATAAAAGTCTGTCAGTGAATTAGTCTGCTTTCCTACATAGCAAATTCATGAAAAATAACCTTGCAATCTAAAAAAAAATAAGGAATAAAAAATAAACTACTATTATACATATCAATAATAACCGCCACGAAATCTTTCATTACAAAATCTGTCAGTGAATTAGTCTGATTACCTACAGTATAAAAAAAGGAAAACAAAACCCTTTACTACTACACAAATCAAGAATAACTATCACAATATCGCTCATTATAAAGGTATTAAACTTACGTGAGAAGCTACACCTTGCCGTCCCAGGGTCAAAGAAAGCCTCCGACCGACAACTCATCAACAAGCTGGACTGTGATGAGTACTGCTGCTTCGTCTCGAGTCCAGACCTGACGACACACAACAGTAACACAATAGTAAGGAAAGATGTGTTTAATCAGAGTACTAATGACTATGCAATTAACTACTCATTATGGAGATTGTCATGATATGCTTAAAAAGGCTTTTGAAATAATATACAAAAGTTTTCTATTGTTAACTTTTGTATCAATGAAGCTCCTACACTAATTTCTTAACAATTGACTTCTATTTAAACTGATATTCTACTTCACCTTTCAGCAACAGATTATTTTTTGTGTGAGTTAGTGTTATAGCTTCTGAAACTCAAACTCCTGACTGACTCGAAAGCTTAAGTCTAACACCATCTGACACATAGGCCCCTTACCTGTCCCTCACACAGAGCCAGGTGGTGCAGGCCAGACCAGAGTTGTAAGGAGACCAATCAAGGGAACGAGGTACTGGGCACGCCACACAGCAGATGGAGACACACGACAAGATCCCTGAAAAACAATACATATCCATCTAATACATACAACACAAGAAGAGATAGTACCTTAAGCAAGTGTCACATCACAACACATAGTTAGTTAGTTAGTTTTATTGACCACAACAACATACGTACCATGTCTGCAGTGACTTTCATGCAGCCTCGTAATGGCCTCCACCACAGGGGAAGCCGGCGCACGGATGTTCACGAATGAGGCGAGGCTTTCCGAGAGGGAGTTGTGTGAGGCTGTGAAGGTGGGTGAGGCAGAGGAGGTGGTGACAACGTGGCAAGGGTACTGAAGGGCACACTGAGGCTCACTCCCACTACCTTCCAGTACTCGAGATAGGGCACGCAGCAGGATTTCCTTGTAAAAGAAATAATAAATAAATAAATAAATAAAAATAAGACATGAAATAATGAGCTGTAGTGACTTTACTGATATATTCATGACGTCTATAAAGAAATAGTATACTGACTGAGCCATGATAGAAGAATTACGGTATTAATTCAGTTGTTCTTTTACCTCGTATGTGATTTCTCGATAGTAATGAAAGGTGAATTATATGTTTCTTTATCAGGGAAACAATGGTCTATTAGCACATAAGTATATTTCCTTGCATACTGTCAATTCAAGGTCAGTTTTTTTATATCTATTTTTGTTTTCCCTGAACCAGTATCCTTTAAATAAAAAAATATATATAAAAAATAAATAAATAAAATACTGAAGAAATAATAATGAGATGGCGGAAGAGAGTGAGTTTAGGGATGACATAGGAAGGTATACTTACAAGAGGTGCTGAGGAGGACTTGAAGAGGGTGAAGAATTGTGACAGTTCCGTGGGGGCGAGACACCACCGCCCCACCTCAGCCCACACGCCCACCACTGTCCCCACCACATCTGTAACACAATAATGATGGGTGATTAGTGAAAAGATATTAGTGACAGGTATCATTAACACATCTAACTCAATAATGATAGGTGATTAGGCAAAAGGTTATTAGTGACGTCTCTTTAACATCAGATCTAATGTAATGACTTGTTATATTAATCATTATTATGTGTTTTTATGGTAATGAAAGGAAGGAGAGAGAGAGAGAGAGAGAGAGAGAGAGAGAGAGAGAGAGAGAGAGAGAGAGAGAGAGAGAGAGAGAGAGAGAGAGAGAGAGAGAGAGAGAGAGGGGGGGGTGGAGTAGCGGGGGTCTGTGGTCAACCAGCAAACCACTTCTCTCTCCCTCCTTCCCTCCCTTCCTCCTCACTTCCTTTTTTTTTTATCATGATTATGCATATTTGTGCTTTCCTTCTTCTATCAATTATTAGTTTGAATTCTCTCTCTCTCTCTCTCTCTCTCTCTCTCTCTCTCTCTCTCTCTCTCTCTCTCTCTCTCTCTCTCTCTCTCTCTCTCTCTCTCTCTCTCTCTCGATATACACTAGGATTAATTAATTGAGGACTTGAGAACCATAAGGTCACAAGCGCCATAAAAACAAAAAGACCTTATGGCACTCTAACATAGCGTTCAAAATCATAAGGCATCAACACACACAAGATCACAAGACACAAGAGGTCACTAACTTTATTTATTTATTTTTTTTTTTTTCTTCACTCACCATGAAACATTATCTCTTCTTGCAATTCATTTCTTCTTCCCTTCTTCTATTTCCCTTTTTATCGTGTTTTTACCTTGTTATTTCCTCCATTCCTCTTCCTCTTCTTTTATTTCCCTATTTATCATGTTTCTTCCCTCCTCCTCCTCTTCCTCTTCCTAACTGTCACCTCTCCTCCTCCTCCTCCTCCTCCTCCTCCTCCTCTTCCTCCTCCTCCCTCCCATCACCCATTCTCTTGTGGTTACTCTCTTTCCCTCTTTTTCCCATACGAATTTCCTCCTCCTGTGTGTACTTTCCCTCCCCCTCCCCTCCTCCCCTTCTCCTCCATCCTTCCCTTCTTCTCTCCTACGGTAAAGAAACCAATAATGTCTCTCTTGTTAAACACACACACACACACACACACACACACACACACACACACACACACACACACACATACACGAACTCATAATTCGTTCATAAAGCAAAGTGAAGATTGATAAGAATGTTCAATATATTCATCATTATTTTATTGCACAAACATTAACATTTTTGGTACGAGAGAGAGAGAGAGAGAGAGAGAGAGAGAGAGAGAGAGAGAGAGAGAGAGAGAGAGAGAGAGAGAGAGAGAGAGAGAGAGAGAGAGAGAGAGAGATACATACACGAACATTATTGAAAAGAAAATACAATCACACATAACATACAAAACAACAATAACAAACAAATAACTTAACATCTACAGACGCTAATAAGTAGATAATTAATACTAATGATTGAGGGCACTAATAACCATCACATCCCGTAATATAATTTAAAAAAAAAACGTAGAATATAATACAATTCATAAAAAAAATGTGATACGATGCATGATTGATGAGTAATAATTGGTAAGCCATACACGACAAAACAATACAATGACACTACGTTCTCCACAGTATAAAATAAAATCACAAAGATGTACATTAGTTACCCTCTCATGCCCAACGAAATCTTAAGAATAATTCCTCGAGATGTGACAAAAATAAGGGACTGAGGGTACGTATATAGAGAAGTCGAGGATAGAACTGCCACAACCAACACTAGCAATAGCAAGGCCAACCCAACGCCTCTCCCCTTCTAGTTCTCCTAATATGCACCGCCCGCAGGTCACGAAACAACCATTTACTTCATTTTCACACTTTTATAATAATCTTGCGACCGATTCAAGTGTCTGGAAGTTCAAAACAAACTTTGTGTATATAGTCCATGATGTGCATACAGCATACATATGTGTTTACTATTCTGTGGGTCTGTCTTGTCCTGGTGAACCGCGGTATGTATGTTGGATGCTACAGAGTGTCGAGCAAAAGTGAGGCAGTAAGTGTTTTCATCGTTGATCAGGGTCTTGCCATCGGTGGAGGGCGTCTGAGAGGGTAGCCAAGGGGTCGTAGTGAGGGCGGTGGATCGAGCGGCCTGGGTTGGTAACAAATTGTAGGATGCGATAAGCTGCATCCACCACCACCAGCACCATGGCCGCCAGCGTCACCACCACGTACGCGCCCCACGTCTTGCCAGAGATCCCCACCATCCCTGAGCCAACGAGCCCCGCCACGCGCCGCTTGTCCTGCCTCTCTATCGGGTTCACTTTGGGTCTGTTACTGCTGCCTTGAACCATCACTTTACGCAGGCGACCTACACCATCAGGAAGGCTGGCCGGTCTTTTGGATGGCTCAGTCTTGTGAGTCTTGTCCACAAGGCCCACAGCACCGACCTTGCCCTGCACCTCTAGTTTGTCCGGGCGGCCATTCCTTGTTCCTCCTTTGATTCTCCGCATTACAGCCCCGAACTTGTTCATGCGCATCACTTTCATGACTCCTCCTGCCTCGGCCTGCCTCTCGGGGATCATCTTTTTCTCTGGGCGGGCAGTGTCTGGCGGCTTGGTGCTTGTCAGCCACAGGTCGTGGTCCTCATAGTCGCTGAGTTGGTTCATCATGTCGGCGACGATGTTGAGGTCGTGCTGACGGCGGAAGTAGTGGTCCAGCTTGGCACAGAAGTCCGGGCTGATGAATGCACAACGCATCATCATGAGCGTCTGTGTGAGTGTCTGGGCGCCGTCCGCGCTGAGAATGTTCCAATCGTGCAGACGGTCGCCCCACCGCTCGGCGCCGTACAGCACGCGGGACACCATCCCGGCGGCATCCTTCTCGCCTGCTTTGACACCTTCAGGCACATGGCTCACGCGGTGTGCTGACAGCGTCTGGGGGTCCAGCAGGCCCAGCACCTCTCCGTTCGCGCTCATATCGTCCACCTCGTACAGTAAGGGCATTCGCCGCGGTCCTGTGCGATGTCCCTCAGCACCATCCCCGCCCTTATGAGGCACCGTGCCACGTTGCGCCACCCGTGGTTTGTCAAGGGAGCCTCTGGCCACACCCAAGAAATGTTGAACGTCCCAACGGTTTAGGTGGAGCGGGTGAGGGACGTGGTGGTACCAGGCGGGGAAGGGCAGAGGATCAGAGCTGCGCCGCCACAGCCGCTGCAGGCCAGAAGGACCCCGCGGGAAGAAGCGCCAATCAGGTGGTGGCGCGGGAGTCACGATCTGCATCTCCATCTGCATATCCATCGCCGCCTGCGCCTGGGTGGTGGTGGGCGTGATGGTGGTGGTGGTGGTTGTGGTAGTAGTGGTGGTGGTGGTAAGTGAAGATGAGGACGCTACGGCAGCCAGGTTGATGGAAACAACCGTGAAGAAGAATTGCACGAGGAAGGTGAACACAACCACGGCCGCCATGAGGGTGGGCACGTCAACGATCACCACAGGGAAGAACTGCCGAGGCGACACCAAGGAGGACCCGTTCCCCGCCACTACCGCCGACAGAAGGCCCAACAAGCCGCCACCTGTGTCTCCGCCGAGCTGAGGGTGCTGCCAGGCCTCGCTCATCGTGACGGACTGCACGCTGACGCACACTGACCACCCACGACCATCTTGAGGCGCGCCAACGGACACCCGAGACACGCCACACCCTCGCAGACCACCACCACCACCACCACACACGACTCTCCGCGCAGTCCTAATTCCGAAAAATAAGTAGATGTCCTTCAAGTCTCAGAAAATGGTAGGAATGCCTTGCCTTGTAGACTGAGTAGAAGTACAAAACTCGTACTCTCGTTTACCTTCTTCCTTGCTTATTTCTTCGCGTCCTTACTCCTTTTATCTTATTTCTATCACACTGTTCGTCTTGATCCTCGGGTCTAAGATCATTCCTGATCCTCCTTCCAATAATCCTTACTTCCTGAACCTCGTGGTATCGTGTTGCAGTGTTTCTTGGCGTGTGTTTCCCTTCTGCAGCGTCCCCAGCAGCGCACACGACGGTGGAAATCCTAGAGGTGACTACAGCAGGAGTCGGAAGAACGCGGATGACAGGCGGGATGTGGGGTGATGTGGATGTGTGTGGAGTGCATGAGGTCTGGCGGTGGTGTGTGGTGAGGTGGTGTGCTACTGCTCTTCACCCCCTCCATCCCCTTCCCCTCAATAACACTCCCTTCCATACAGGCCTCTCCACTCTCCACTCCCTCCCCTAAAGACTCACCACTCCTCTCTCCCTCACCCTGCCCCCCTCCAAAGAAATTCCAAAACGGTCGGAAGGAACCATATAATTTTGTTTTCTCTCTCCCTCTCTCGCACTACCGTTTCCTCCACCTTCCGCCACCACCCCCAGCAATAGGAAGAGCGCGCACACACGCACGAACGCACGCACGCACGCACGCACGCACACACACACACACACACACACACACACACACACACACACACACACACACACACACACACACACACACACACACACATCCCATACAAGAACGTTTCAAATTTACTACATTCTGACTGGTATCTTACAACCATCACGCCTTCATCATGAGCAAATGTTCACATTCATTCCATCCAATTTGAGTAAGTTTCCAAGTTTATTTACACATTGTTCTCTAGCACGCTCGGCCGCCGCCCCATACCGTCCCCAACGACCTGTGTTCCCTACCAGCTTCCGTTTGATCATCACACCTCGCTATTGTAATGACTTTGGACCAGACAGTATAGTATGTGCGCCACCTGTTCATATACGTGCTCGTCCTCTTCCTCCTCCTCCCTCCCTCACCCCTCCCCATCTAGATAGGCCTCAACACAGGAGGTTAGGTAGCAGTAATTAATGCTTCGCAGCGGAACAATACACATGAAAAGGAAGCATCGTGAGAAAGAGCGGGTAATGGCGTGAAACCAGAGGACGCGTCACCCAGCCCGCTTCCCCGCCACCTTCATTTGTCTGTAGCAGTCTTGGAGCCACAGCGCCGCCCACTGCCAGGCCTGCACCATTACCAGTCTTTAATCACGCCTCAACCCTCCCCCTCACCCCCTTCTCCGTCCTAGATGCCGCTTCAACCCCTACCCACCCCTCCTCCCATCAGGTGTCCCTCAGTGCTTGGTATATTACTAACAATGATACAAAAACACACACGCTTAATCCTGCCCCCAGCCGCTCCCACTAAGGACAGTGAGACAGCCTCGTGGCCTCCCGCTCAGCGTCAATCCCACCCAGCCCCCAGCCTGACCGAAGGGCCTCGCTCTAAACAGGCCCCCTAGCAAGCCCTCCCTATCAATATGCAGGCACTGATTTGCAACCAGACAGCTGACGTGTATTTGCTAACCACTGGAAAGTTTGTTTTTTTCTTTTTATTTTCTTTTCTTTGTTCTTATTACCTTGTTACTCTTTACATTTCAATACTGATTTACATGTCAGTGTAGTACAAGTCTCCTTAGCTTCCTGGAAACACTAATAAGCTGGAAACGACCCGCCAGACCACCTCACCGGAGACCGGCCACCCGCTAATATATTAATAAGACACTGTAACTGTACGAGGCTCCACGACCCCCACCCTTCCCCTCCCCGCCGGTGACATTATTACCTGGAGGGACGGACACACACAAAGTACAAGTCATTCCAAACCTCTTAGAGGAATAGGTAAATAAGTAGCACAGTCAAGTAGAAGGAAGAAAGACATGCAACGCAGATAGATGATAATGGAAGAATATTATAGAGAATGAAACTGTCAAAAGGAAATGGATAGTGTAACTTGACAGACAGACAGACAGGTAGCTAGACAGATTAATAGATAGATAGATGGACATACAGCGAGACAAACATAAGTCAACACACTAAATATACAACCTCGTGTCAGTCCACAACACATAATACAACTACCAACAATACCAAGAATAAAACCATTGCATTGTGATATACATAATCCTATTCATCAACAGTTACCAATGACTCGTAACAAATAACAACGGTGATGAACTTGAATCCAAAACACAAGCACGTACAAGTCAGTCAGTCAGTCTGTTTACACAAAGACACACTGCCTTCAAAAATAAGTTAATAACACTTAACATCTTATATATACGTATCTGAAAACTGTAATTAATCATCTATTTTGATCGTCTTCACCAACGCTGACTGGATGGAGGATTGAGGGGTGAGGGAGGAGAGAAGGGAGGGAGTGAGGTGGTTATTATGTGACCAGTTAATTCCTACACAATCCCTCTGAACAAGGTTTATAGACACTTATCATCTTTGTCTCCCTCATCTCTCCGGCCGCTCCCTCGATCCCTCCTGCAGCCTCCACCGAAGAAGAAGAAGAGGTAGGAAGAAGGAAGATGATGAAGGAAGATGATGATGATGAAGTAGAATAAGAAAAAGGAAGATAGAATAATGACACCCTCCTGTACCATAACATTGAAGAAAAAAAGTATAACAATGATTTAGTGTCTCGTTTCTTTTTTACAAGTCATTATATTTCCTAATCAACATCACATAAATACAAATACAACTATCATTATCATATATTTAATTAACCACTGACGTATATAGTTTCTCTAATAATAAATTGAATTACTATTATACGTATATCTGACAATGCCAACAAATGTCAACATACTTTTCCACGTAAACGTCGCTCTTCTTTTTTTCTCTCTCCTATGTCCAGTTATAGTTATTCCTGCCTCCCTTCACCCTCCACCTGCTTGCCTCACCCCTCCACCCCTCACCCCTTCCCCCAGCATCCTGCTGTCGTTCAGAAATATAATATGAATGACGAATGACAAATAACGGCCACTATACCTCCTTCCTCCACCTTCCCCCGCCCGTCCGTCTGTCTGTCTGTCTGTTTCCTTGTTAGAGACGATAGTAGTATAGTATATAGTATAGTATAGTAGTAGTAGGAGTAGATGTAGAAATAGAAGTAAAAGTAGTAGTAGTACTAGTAGCATTGTTATTATTATTACTATTACTATTATCATCACCACCATATCTCCATTCTATTAAATTTGGAATGAGAGAGAGAGAGAGAGAGAGAGAGAGAGAGAGAGAGAGAGAGAGAGAGAGAGAGAGAGAGAGAGAGAGAGAGAGAGAGAGAGAGAGAGAGAGAGAGAGAGAGAGAGAGAGAGAGAGAGAGATGAGAGAGAGAGAGAGAGAGAGAGAGAGAGAGAGAGAGAGAGAGAGAGAGAGAGAGAGAGAGAGAGAGAGAGAGAGAGAGAGAGAGGAAGTCGTAAAATTGTTAAATGTGTCCAATTTTCCGGTGAAAGGGAGGGAGGGAGGGAGGGAGGGAGGGAAGGAGGGAAGGAGGGAGGGAGGAAAGGGAGGGGGAGGGCTCAGTACCTTTTTTGTCAAACGCAAATTGAGGTGTGGGTGACCGCGGCCAGTTAAGTTGATGATGGATGGATGGTGGTGGTGGTGGTGGTCCTCCTCCTCCTCCTCCTCCTCCTCCTCCCCCTTCCCCTCCCCCTCCTCTTTCCTCCCCCTCCTCTCTTCCTCCCCCTCTTAACCTCAGCCACCAACAGTCGGAAGGAGAAGCGGCATTTAATTTAATGGGGGTGTCTCACATGATATAAGTACGTACGTACACACACACACACACACACACACACACACACACACACACACACACACACACACACACACACACACACACACACATACTTGATGATGATGATGATATTGCACGTTTATGGCTGGTTATAAATGTATTTAGAGACTGATGAAAACATTTTACGTACCAATTAAAAATATAAAATGCATGAGAGAGAAAGAGAGAGAGGGGGAGAGAGAAAGAGGGAGAGAGAGAAAGAGGGAGAGGGAGAGGGAGAGGGAGAGGGAGAGGGAGAGGGAGAGGGAGAGGGAGAGGGAGAGGGAGAGGGAGAGGGAGAAAGGGAGAGAGTAAAACAATGTGGATGACAAAAAAAAAATCATAAAACCACATTTGTAAACTAATAGAAATCTTAGTGTGCTGGAGAACATGAAGAACACAACCTTGGCATGAGTACTTACCTTCGTAGCTGTGATCATTAGCACAGATGAGTCCACTGAAGCCATCCAGGAGCCTAGAGAGCAGACCCAGGGCATGGAGGCGCCGGCAGATGGTGGCAGAGGAACGACACAGCAGCAGGAGGGCATGGACACACTGGGTGATGGAGGCACTGTGGACACCCTCACTCTCACAACACAAACTACCTAATGCCTGCTGCCTCTCTGCTGAACACCTGCTGCTCCCTTGGTGATGGGGAGAGCCAGTACTGTTGCCTTGCTCTTCTTCAGGTACTGTGTGTGGCAATGACTCTGTGTTGATCATAGTTTCCCTGCTGCCCTCTAGTGTGTGGTCTGCTAGCCAAGTGTGGTCCTCCCAGTCTGAGGTTTGCTCCCCGAGGCTTGATGTTGTTTCCTCGTCTGAGTTGAGGGTGTGGTAGACAGAGGAGGCGGAGGAAACACTATCTGCTGTGGAGGTGCTCTGAGCTGGTGACCGCTTCCTCCTGGGTTTGATAGCATCTGTGGTAGTAGTTCTCTTGGTTCCTGATGGTCTGTGGTGTTCCTGGTCTTGGGTGTGGCTTCTGCACCTCCCTGATGCACCCTTAACACTGGTGGAATGTTTACTATCTCCAGGGTAACTGACGGCCCATCTATCTGCTTCAGGCTGGTCCTCATATAAGTGGTCTTCACACTCCACTTGGTCCTTGGGTTGTGTCGGGTCACCTGGCTGGCCTTGACCTTCTAATCTAGCTGCTGCCTCCTGCCGGGCCTCCTCCTGAGACTCTAAGTACTTCTCGTGGTGGTTGATGATGAGGTCAAGAGCTAACAGGACCAGCTCAGGGCACTCAAGGTCATCCTCCTCATTCAAAAACCTGGCACGGTAAAGTAAAGGTGTAAAGTGACTTTATATCCACCAGTAAAGGATATAAGAAAATAAATAGAATAAATAAATAAAATAAATAAAAAAAGAAAGGGAGAGAGACAGGGTACAGGTGATTTAGTGTCTTGTAAATCATTGAATATTGTATACATCCAAGAGAAAGACAGAACAAAAAACGAGGAGGAGGAAGAGGAGGAGGAAAAGGAGGAGGAGGAAGAGGAAAAAGAAGAGGAAGAGAAGTAGTATGCCATGCTCCTAACTCACCTGGAGGAAGAGGGTGAGGTGTTAGCCAGCTGTTCTGTGTCTGCCTCATAGCCATCCATCTCCACCACCTGGCCCTCCACCCCTTCTGCAGCGGCTCCTGGGTCCTCCTCCAGTAACTCTGCCGTGTGCTGGTGGAGGAGGAGGAACAGGTGTCTTAATTATTACTACTTCTATATTACGCAACAGGTGTATTTGGTTGTATATGATTATGGTTTGTTTATTTTATTATCAATTTCTGCCATTATTGTATTTATTATTATTTCTTGTTGCTATTATTACAGTAAGAGAGATGCAAGAGGTCACTGTTTTTCATTATTCTACATCCACTCACAGGAACAAATAAATAACAAAACTGAAAATGTTCCCAAGTTATGATCAGTCTATTAATCTCTAAGGTACAACAGGTGAAGATTGGTCACCCGTTATTCACCTGTGGCGGGTGTGGCAGGGTGTAGGTGAGGCTGGGTGAGCTGGAGAACACGCAGCACTGAAGCATCACTGACACCAGGTGCTTCACGTCCCCACAGGTGCTGGGAGAGTAGTGCAGCAGGGGCGACCGCAGCTCATTCAGTAGAGTCTCCACGTGCAGGCCTGGCAGGGGGAAGGGGGAAGGGTAAAGATCTCCTAGACTTAAGGTTAAATGTACTGCAAACTTAACCCCAAAGAAGGTATGGCATGGTAGCACAGTACACTAATCTCAGGTGGAAGGGGGAAGGGTAAAGATCCTTTCAACTCAAGGGAAAATGTACCCCAAAGGAAGGTATGGTATGGTAGTACAGTACACTCAATCTCAGGTGCGAGGTAAGGTAGGAGTATATTTAAGTTAATGATACTTAACTCAGGTGAGGGATAACTTAACTATAGTACTTTCGGTCTCAAATAAGTGTCTTCATCTTGTCACATTTTAATACGTATGTTAGTTTTCTTGTTGTTTTTCTATGCATGACACACTGTTGACGTACCTGCATAAGGGTAGGTCACTATGATGAAGGTGAGGAGGGACTGCATGATGGAGAAGGTCACTGGAAGCTGCCCGACCACAACACTTGACATGCCCAGTGTACCTGCAAATGAAGAAAAGAAAAGAAAAGATAATATAAACCAAAAAGAAAAAGGGAAGGGCTGCAGACACAACATTGGTGGTGCTTTAGGGAGAACCTCATATAACACCACAAACAACAGCAATGTCCTGTCAAGATTAGTAAAATAAAAGATTGATTTCTAAAAGGACAATAATTCATGAGGTAAGAAGTATATGAAATCTACTATATAAAACTGTAGAATGAAAAACAATTATAATAGTGACTTTAATAATACAATAAAGATGATAAACAAGATCACTAGTATAATAACTTTGAGACTACAAGAGAAATAGGAAATAAAAACTAAAGCAGAGAAGAATTACTCAATCAAAAAAATTAAACCACACATGAAGAACAATTTGAATATGAAAACCAGATCACAAATAAAGAACAATAAGAACAAAAAAACACACCATCACTCCTACACTAACCTGAGGATGAGCGAGCGAGGTCCTGTGTGATGTTGACCAGCATTGGGGCGGCCAGGGAGCGCACGGCAGACCCGGCCAAGAACACCTGGAACTCAGTACTCGCCTGCAGCACCTCTGTCACTGCCGCCCACAGCTCACCCAGACCCACGTACTTGTTGATTAACGTGTCTCCATCAATCTGCTGCCATGGCAAAGTTAGTTAGTTAATGAAAAATAATAAATAAATAAATAAATAAATAATTTAAAAAAAAGGAGCATCTGAGGTGATATGGCGCTATGTTAATCTAAAAGGTAGAAGGTATGGTAGAGGTGATGGTAAAGTGAATTATAGGAAGGAAAGAGTAATTAGTTATAGTCAAAGGATTAGAATGAGTTGAATAGGTCATAAAACAATATATAATAATAAGTATTTTTCCCTTGAGATTCCCTGTAAGTGCATACCTTCCATCCACTTTCTTGTGAGGGTTCTGAGGTAACAATGGGAGTGTCCTTAGGCTGTGATGACTTAGATTTCACCTTCCCATCACCTTCTCCTACCACTTGTTTCCCCTGCGTTGTGGAGTGAAGGGTGGAAGGTTGGATGGCACCTTCAATTTCTAACTCAGAAGGGAAGGATTCACTAGTGGAGGAACTCTCATTAGCTGGTCCTTGAAGTGTTATACTCCCTTCAGACTCGCCTTGAACGTTCTCTCTAGCTAATCCTTCATCACTGACACTCTGCTCTGCTTCAGGTTCACAGTTGATGCTCTCTTCATTGGTCTCCTGTCTTGGTGCTTCGTCATGTTCTTGGTGATCTGTGGCTGACTCATCTATGTGGTCACCAGCATCTATGGAATTTGTTGTAGTGGTATAGTTTGTGTCACTTTCCTTATTTTCTGTTTTCTCTTCATCTTGCTTCTGATTGCAGTCTTCCTCTGAGGTTTCTGAGTAGGCAATGGCAGCTTCGGCAAGTTCTATATTTCCCTTTCCACTCAATGCAAAGTCCTCCTTGGAATCACTAGCTGCCACTGTCTCCCCTGAAGTGTTACATTCTGTTTTGTTGTCATTACATCCAACATCACTGTGCTCACCACTGTTCTCTGTACTTCTCTGTGTGCGTATGAAGAACCTTTGCCGGACTTCCTCGGCTTTCATGCCAAAGTAAGCCGACCAGAACTCATCGTGTTCAATGACTTCCCATTCAAACAGTTTGGCAAAGATCATTTCACTCTCCTCATACACTTCTCCCATCACTAACATGCTTGGTCTCATCTTCAGTTCCTTCTTCACTGTATTGCACAACAGAAGAAAAGTTTCATGTTTGATGCCCTGAATTTCCTTACATTCACCAATCAGTCTTGGTCCATAGGCATTCAGGAATTCCATTAGTTTCCTGTCATCTGACTCGGCTAATGTTTGTCGTAAACACTTCATAAGATTTAATACAATTTCCTTTTCGTGCCCGCCTGTACTTGTGTAGTTGACAATACTATCATTACATATGTGTGTTAATGCCGGGATCACCAAGTGTTCACACAATGCAAGCTTCACATCTGTATTACTCTGACACACAAGTCTCACTATGTGGTTGATTATCTTTGAGTTTATTTCTGTACTTGCAAGTAGTATTCTGTATTCAGCAAGTCCTTCCCAGAATATAACATGGTGCATGCTGGCCTCTGCTCTATCCCTGTCATGAGGCTGGAACTGGTGGTAAGGACTCTTGCTCTTAGTGACATAATTAGACATGAATGATTCATCTGAAGCGTAATCATTAGACAGAATGTTGTTCCCAGGATCTAATGGTTTCAGCTTGTGACAGAAGGTACACTTGACTGGCTCTGTAACAGTCAGGCCACTCAGGTCACGCCAAACAATGTTTTCAATGAACAGAGTCACAAACGTAACAACATGTGACATTCTGGCAGGAAGACTTTCAAGCAGCTTACTCAACACTCCTTTTGAGTTCATACAGCAGCACAAGCCACACTTAGACAGGGATTTTATTGCACTAGTAGAAAGTTCAGCTTCTTTACTCCCAGCAAAACAGTCCAGTAAGATATCAGAAAAATTAGATATCATGCATCTTCCTGGGTGAATAGCTTTGATGTTCTCCGCATTAACACCAAACACTCTGGAATGGTGGTTCTGTACGGTCCGGTATTCACAGAAGCGGTGACTCTTCTTATCACACTTCTCAGAGTGGTAGATGTCCTCCCTCCAGAATTTCATGTACATAATCAAATGGCTGATGGAGTCCAGAATCTCAGCTCTTTTGTCAAGTGATAATGATTTGGTATTCAACACAATTTTCTTGATGATTTCTGCGCCATTATTTTGAAGGAACACAATATGAAGATGTAAACACTCCAACACTTCCTTCCACTCCAGCTTGAGGCACGTGCAGCTCTGAAGCAAGAACAGGAGACCAATGATGATCTCAAGAGCCAGACTTTCCTTACTTGCATCAAACTGACTGTTCTTACAATCCTTACTATCACCTGTACTGTCACTCTCAACATCATCACTTGCATTAGAATCAAACTTCAGATCTAATAAAATGCATATCAACTTCAAGAGCTTTGGTATAATTCCCAGATCAGTTACATTATGCAACGACTCACTCGATTTTAGAAACCTCTGAACTGAAGAGAACACGAGTTTCAACATCCAAGTGAGCAGTAGTTGTAAGTCTCGGAAATGTTCCTTCTTCTGCTTCAGTTCGGACACCATGGAGGTAAAAGTGTCAAGGGAGAACTGTAGTATGTCATGTGTTGCCAGGAGAGGTGAGGAGAGGTGCTTCTGTTCAGCCTCATACATAGCCAACTGTATTTGAATGGATATAATACACTGTAGGAGTTCCACCATGGATAGAGATGGAAGGCTTTCACTGGAGTAAATCTTATCTTTTAAATTAACAACACCGCTGGAATCAGGTTCAGGTCGTCTCTCGTCATCGCTGTAAACAACCCGAGTGAAGTAATCAAAGTCGTTAGGGTTCATAGTGAATTTAACAAGAGCTTTCCCGAGTCTGCTTCTCTTAGGGTTGTCGTCCGTCTCAGAATCTGAATGCACGTCCGGGATAGACATGGAGTATTTTTTTCTCCTCTTCTTCCCTGACTTCTTCAAACTCTGACAACTTGAGACACTGCTGCTCTTGGACACTGATGACTGTAACCAAGGCTGAGGTGTTGACAAGCTGCTGCTCCTTCCACCTGAGTTACTGCGGGAGTTTGCTAAGTGTATGACCGGAGCAAATATATCCTCAAGACTCAGGCTGACGGATGGAACGAATCTGAACTGTGGGTGACTCTTGGTGGTGTTCTCTGCCTCAGGGTCATCTGGGTCCTTCCTCTCGCTGGGTAATGGTGGGTCTTGGTCTCTGTCTATCCTGTTGGGGACTCGCTTAGCTGCATTATCAAGGGGAGAGTTCTTGAGCATGAAGGTGAATATAAAGGCCAACACGTGACTGATTTCTCGCCCGCCTGTCAAACCCTGAAAAAAAACACTCAAATAAGTTTTTTACGATGATTTTTTTGATTGATGTGCAATATATTATGATCAATAAATCACTAAATTGTATCTGAATAGTTATTTTTTCTGGATTCAACTCAAGCTGTATAACAATAAATACAGGAAAGAAAGAAATTTCGTTAGGCATAAAAAAAGTAAACATTGTAAAGAATATATATCAACAGAAGATTAATGGATGGATAAACACTTGCTATATATTCACCTCTTTAGAGAAAACTTCTATTCAACACATACACAAATATACATATAAAATAATAAAGTTAAGTGCCATCAATTAATAAAAACAACAAAATATAAACCAAGAAAACATAGTGAGCATCAGTTATTAGGTTACAAAGGTGCACAAAACCAACAGGAACACACACTCACCACTACACCCAATAGGAAGGTACAGTACACTCACCACAACACCCAGCTGATCCAGAGCCACTAGTATCTTAGCGCCACACCCTTTCTGGAGGTAGTGTGTGAGGGCAGCAGCATTCTGAGCTTCCTTCCCTTGTCCTGAGTCATTCCCACTGTTACTCCCTTCCTGACTCTCCTCTTCTTGTCTATTAGTGTGTGGCGGATCTTCTCCCTGGCCCTCAGAACGCATTGGTAAGGACTCGTCTCTTTCTGCTTCCGGGGCATCATCTGTCTCTTCCTCTGTCTCACTGGATTTATCATGTGAAGGTGAGTGGTTGACATCTTCACTTCCTTTCCTTCCTATGTATTCTGGTTCTGGGATTTGGTTAGTGTGGTTCTGAGATGGTTCAGTAGTGTTGCCATTGCACGGGTGTTGACTCAGATCATTGGGTTCCTTGTCTTGGGTGAGGTCATTGTCAGAGTTATTGCCATTCTCAGTTGGTGTTGTGTTGGTTCCCTTCACCTGTTCACTTGTAGCTTCTGAGAAAACTGGTCCCTGGTTTGCATTCTCCGTAGATTCATTCTCCAAGTCATTCCTCCACGGCTGATCAGGAGTGTGTGTGGGACTCTGGTTAGCTGGAACACCATCTGAGTCATAAGTATCCAAGGTGCATTGTGTCCCCTGCCTGGTGCCCTTGAAAGCTACCTTAGAACCACCTTTGTCTGGTAAGTTATGGTTTTCAGAAGTGAGATCCGAGTCAAGTAGTAGATGCTCTTGAACCAGGTTAGGGAGGTGAGAGGGGAAGGTGAAGCGATAACCTCGAGTAGCAGCTGATGTGTTTGTGATGCGTGGTCGGCAGCCCCTGGAGCCGTCGCTGGCCCTAGAAGCATCACTGACGATAGACCCGACTGAGCGAGACGTAGCGCTGGATGAGGCATCGCTATCGTAACTCACTGATCCCAGGCATATGTGTTCAATGTCACCCAGAAACTGTCCACCCAGCAGGCTCACCACACTACCCAAGTCACTGAAAACACATAGTGAAACATATATATAGTCAGCAGATTAATAGTAATTCAAGACGAGCTCAGAATTATCATAAAGAAAATTGAAGTGAGAGCTGTGATTCCAGGCAAGATAATTGTAATAAATATAATACAGTAGAGCGACAAAAGTGATAAGAATCTAAAACAAAGGAATTATTAAAAGTGTGATATAAAACTCACACAATTGTTATTATGAAGAATTAGTCGCCACAAGTTTGTTTGTTTTTTTTTTTTTTTTTTTTTTTTTTTTAATTTATTTATTTTTTATTTATTTATTTATTTTTTTTTTTTGTGTGTGTGTGTGTGTGTGTGTGTGTGTGTGTGTGTGTCCGAGCAGCCTCACCTGAAGTGCAGGAGGTTAGAGAGAGGAGCCTCACCCCGGGAGGAGGACAGCAGGAGGCCCAGGAAGTCATCAAGGTTGTTCCGACGTTCCTAAAAACACACACGAAAAATAAAATCACAGTACTTATAATACTTATAACTAATTGAAAAAACACATATAAGGAAATAAATCCCAGTATGGTTATTTGTCATTAATTATCAAGGTTTCTATCATAGCATCTTTGTGAGTGTTTCAGGATTGACAAAACATCTGTGCACTAGTGTAGTGATGGGTGATGAGTGATGGATGACAGGTGACGGGTGACGGGCGAGTGTCATCCAACAACCTAACAACCTACCACCACATGTCCTGGTTCAGTCTGGGCAAAGCAGGACCAGGCCTCCTGCAGCCGTTGGTCACTCATCCTTCCTTCATATCTATAGCCTGAAGAACAAAAATATATATATGTCAAACCTACATCAATACCTTCTACAGTGTTTATATTGTTTTTAATTCATCACAATAATAAATACTATCTAGAAACTAATAAATAACTGGATGATAACTGTTAATAGGTAACACAATTTCATCCAATAATTATAATTGGGTAGTCGAGTGACATCTTATAAATAAGTTAATGAATTCTAACACATGACAAGTAACACATGACTGAGCATCTTGTGAGCTGCCATCACATGACAGACTGACCCGCATATAAATAGAACCTGTCTTTACAAATAATGACAATAATTCAATCATCCACATCATCACTAATTCCTATTCCTCGTCCACCTCCTGAGGGCATCACACATGAGGACAACAACACATTACAACACATACATCACGTGTGTACTGCTATTCATGATACCTTTTGCTAGGCACATGTATACAAGTTAAACATTATTCCAAAAGTCTACCTTAGCAATCTTTCCTTTCATCTCCCATCATCTTATCACGAGAATGGAAAAACATAGATCAAAACAGCCATTGCAATACAGCACAAAACACAATCTTCCCCCCAACCATTACCTGAAGGATGGTGATCACTCGTTTAACTATACGATGAAGTCACTGTTTAATATCACAGCGTCAATAACAAACATGGGATGACAGGTATTAATGCACACTTCTATGTAATCTTAACACAGTCAGAGTCAAATCAATGCAGAGTAACGTCAACTCTTTACGCCACCCAAGAAAATGGCAGCAGTGGTACGGCTGAGAGACAAACCACACACACACACAACAAGGTGAAAGAGGACTGTGGAGCTTAATCCCCAGCTCAGAGCAATAGTCAGGCACACACACACACACACACACACACACACACACACACACACACACACACACACACACACACACACACACACACACACACACACACACCTTCACCTATGCCAGAAAAATGTAAATGCAAGTCATACTGAACGTTACCAAGACTGAGTAGGAAGTGTAGAAAAAAGAATGTCTGAGGTCCTTTATTCTAGGGATTATTAAAGTGCTACGTAGGTGTTTTCAGGTCATTCAGTTCACAGTATATTCATTAGGTTTAGCAATGCCATAAGATCAAAAAAAATTCATATATATAACTAGCCAAGAAACAACTACAACCAGAAAACAAATAAATATGAAATTGCTACACTGCATTGCCTTGTATTTTCTCTTGTGAAGCTAGTGGCAACACCTTGTCTATACATAACTCCTTCTTCATTGTGCTACACTTATACTCTCTCCCCTATATTCATTCCCTAATCCACATTAAAACAAGGTAACAAGGCCTTACTCTCACATTTGTACTCCTTCCATCATCCCCACACACCTTCATATTAAGAATTATAAAGGATTGTGTCATTCTCCATATTCTAAAAGTCTATACTAATTATATTTAGCTTGTTTTGATCCAATATGTAACTTCCATAGCTTATTTGGCATAACTGTTCAAGGTAATCTGAACAAGTTTCTGAGGTTGAATTTGTAGTATAAAGGTAAGGATATATCGAATGGCTAAGGGAACGAATTTTTACCGCTTTCTTTTACACTGCTATCACCACATGTATGTTAATATTACTATACAAATCCACTTTTCTTTGATTTATATTAATTCAAGGAGGGTCATATGGTGTCACGTTATCCTACTATCTACCTTCACTATATGGTAAATGTATCAATATTTATCAATACTATCACAACATATTACACAACAGCCAAGCAAACTATGTCTTACTCACACCAAAATATAAGAGACAATGTTTGTAGATGAATAGATAATATATGTCAGGAAAAACAGTTTGATTGTTTTGCGATAATTCCCTTCATAATGAGATTCTATTATTTCAAGAACCTGTTTATTTTGAAGTGTGGTTAAGAAGTGAATAGAAATGTCAAAACAATGAGAACTATGGAACGCACCACACAGGAAGTTTTTATCACCAAGAAAGGCAAGGTCATGGTGTTGGAAGAGAAGGAATGTGATAATTGGAACTTCAAGGCCACGTTATATGCATGCAAAGACACCTTCAGTATTGGAATACTATTTTTTGTCGTTTTCTTAAAGCGTAGTGTGAGGAAGTCTCAGAAATTCCTGATCACTTTTTCAAAAACCTTGATTTCTTACATAATGGTAGTGTACAAGTATTTTCTCGTATTTGTTGATGGCTATGAAGCTATTTCTGATTCTGTACATTAGTGTAAGTTAGTGTGGTTGTTTGCATGTCTGTAAAAGTGACATGTTGATTTTACGTAACGTGATGCCATGAGTTTTGTTGTTAATCTGACAGGTGTATCAGACACACTTACTGGGCCACTTAATTCAATAATAACAGGTGTACTGGTGCAGGCTTTTGCTTACCCTAGTGATTGCTTACCAGTGATAGTAAAGAGGCAAGAAAGTCAAACCTCATAAGGTTTGTCAGTGCCTCTTCTCAGTTTTGTTTCAGTCTCAAACGGGTCATTTCTGTTTTTGAACATATTAACTGTGTTATTTTTTACTATATTTTCAGCGAGACTGTTCCATTTGTCCACAATTCTAATGCTCCCTACTAACACTGTATGCCTTCATGACACAGCGATGGAACTATGGATAATATTGAATTCATGTTGCGAAAAGGCAACATGACACCAGCTGGCAGTCGAACACGATTTTGCAAAACGTTACCTTTCCTTTTCAACACCGCAGTATCAATTCGAGTCAATATTAAAACTCGTAGTTGAAACAGTAGTTCAACACCAACGTACACTTGTCAATCACGAATCCTTAATCACCAGTTCACCTTCGTCACCAATTACTATGACAAGACGAGAGAGCGCACATCTTTCACACACTCCCGTCACATAAAACACAATGAACGTATATTACAACACAACTCACGACAACACTACACTCACTACCACGACATATAATAACGACAATATCCCGTCACTAGCTCACCCTCGAACACACAACCGTCTGCTCCACCTACACACACAAGACACCGGGAATTAGACAGCAGACAGCCTACTCACTGACAGTCAAGTGATCCTTTCTTCACTGTAACCCAACACTGGCCAGGTAAGGTGACTCCCTGGCCACGCGCTGCCCACCACACCTTCGCCAGTCACCAGTCACCACCACGACCCTCTTTCTCACTCTCTCACTCTCCCACACACCTTTAACAACACACACACACATACACACACACACACTCACACAATTGTCAAGCTTTGTTGTCATCGCCCAGGGCTGCCATCCCCTTAAGCCCATTACTGCCAACCGGTTTTTTTATGCAACTCAACGCATTACGAAAGAACATAAACTAGGTATACTTAACATAAAACATAAAGAATTAACAAATTAACTCTCTAGGGTATCAATTTTCATATAAGGATAGAATTGATATTGCAAATCGTAGGTTATCATCACCAGCATCAGCCGTGTTGAGTTTTTTTTTTCTTCCCATTGAGAGAAAGCAGATATGTTACGTACACTCGATAGGTTAATTGTTGTAGAATGGCTGAGTTTGTTCTCTTGTTAATAATGAGGATGAGTGTTGTGGCGCCAGAGTGCTTGTATTGAGTTGTTTTTAATTAATGTATAATTAGTTAAGGTGATGCAGTGTCAACCTGCAGTGTGTAATGACGAGCAGGAGTGATGCGTAATAATGCATTATTAACTCCACCTCCCCTTTGCCTTCCCACCTTGCATCATGACAAATATAATATTACACAGCTTAACAAATAGTCTCAACTCATACTATACCACAATATAACAATATAGCTAGTCATTATAAGTACGTGTGTGTGTATAATTTTTTTTTTTTTCTTAACCACTGTTACCGCCAGTTAACGACATTAGGCTGCCACGACAGAATTACACACAATTACAATACATACACGCGAACAATGTAATCAATTCAGCCAAAACTTGTCAAACACAATACATTATAATAGCGTAACAACAAACAATCAATTCGAGCCAGTATTTATGTTTTGATTACATGCATGATGACAGTTCATAGATGGACTCACCCTTAAAACTTTCATCATGGCTGGACAACGCATGACATATAATAAAGCTGAATAAACATGTGAACATGAAATAAGAGCACAACCTCACACTACTAAAGTCTGTGAAGTTAGTATATACCCATCAAACATTGAAGTATCGGACCGATAACGGCAAACGGGGCCCCCAAGGCAGAACATTGGGAAGACGGAAACCAAGCGTTGTGCCGATTCCTATCCGTAATAAATTTCCTACATCGGCCCATTGGTGTTAAAGTGATATTGGGCCGATATTGAACTGTATCTTTTTACAACGCCGGAATGAGAATGGTGATCGAATTTCGGCCCGATGGGGTTATCCATGCATCAGTCCAGTCATCATTACAAGCTACTACATTTACTGCAGAATTAAGACAGAAGTGGTAGAATTATACTGATACTCCCCATAAAACATATATAAGTTTAGTAAAACAATGAAAACATATTGTATAATGCATTTTTTCTCCAGAAACACTGCATGGCTCCATTCCGGGTAGCATATTCGCGAAGAAGGTATAGGGAACTGGAGCCAGTACAGATCTTTAGGGGACAAGAGGATGATAAATTAAGTGAAATAGCCATAAGTAGGGAAGTAGTTAGCAAGGAAATAGATAGACTTAAAAAGACTAAATCTCCAGGGCCGGAAGACATTTTTCCAAGGATTCTTAGGGAATTTAGAGAAGAACTCATTGAACCTATTGCGATGACTTTTAGATAATCACTAGACACAGGAGTAGTTCCTAGGCTATGGAAGCAGGCAAATGTAGTTCCTATATTCAAGAAAGTAGATAAGGCATAAAGTAGTAACTACCGCCCAATTAGTTTAATATCAGTGGTAGGCAAGATGTTAGAAGCTATCATAGCAAGGGCAATTAGGAAACATTTAGATGAACACAAGCTAATTAGACATAGTCAACATGTTTTTTTTAGCAAGGGGAAGTCATGCCTCACAAATTTATTATCATTTTATAGGAAAGTATTTGAAACAATAGATAAGGGGGACGCGTATGATATAGTTTATTTGGACTTCAGTAAAGCCTTTGACAGAGTACTCCATAGGAGACTGTTAAGTAAAGTTAAGGCTCACGGCATAGGTGGGAAGGTACTAAAATGGATTAGGGGATGGCTTACTGGTAGGGAACAGAGGTTACAGATCAATGGGAAGAAATCAGAATGGGGTAATGTTACTAGTGGGGTACCACAGGGATCAGTACTAGGACCGTTGTTATTCAAAAAGAGACAGGAATAAATAGTGATATCAGTAAATTTGCCGATGACACAAAGATAGGAAGACAGGTAAAGAATTTAACGATGCTAGGATGCTGCAGGATGACTCAAATAGGCTGTACGAGTGGTCAAAGAAATGGCAGATACAGTTTAATGTTAACAAGTGTAGTATTATGAGCGTAGGTAAAGAACTACACATACTACACATTAAATGACACTACCTTAGGAAAGTCATATAGTGTGAGGGACTTAGGAGTTCAAATAAGCAGTGACTTGCGCCACCAGAGAACAGTGTATTATAGCTAGAAATAGAGCCAACAAGGATAGGACACGTGGAAAATGGAAATGGGTACAAGCTAGTAAAACTTAGAATCGGGACAGACATAGGTAGATATTGGTTCACTAACAGAGTTGTGAACGATTGGAATAGGCTGGATAGACACGTAGTAAGTGCTGAGTCAATAGGTAGCTTTAAAAGACGGTTGGATGAGAGTATGGATAGGGATGACGGGTGGGATGGCTAAATATTGGATTATTCCAAGGGAGGGGGACAAGGAACTGTCTCGTGCAGGTCATTAACTGGCCTCTTGCAGTCTCCTCATTTCTTATGTTCTTATGAAGTCTGGAAGGGCAAAGCTAAATGGATAATGTAGCCGAATAAATTAAGCAGTAAATAATGAGGGACCAGTGACGTCACCAGCTGGTGATGTCACAGCACTCAGCTCGCATTCTGATTGGCTCAAATTTCTCCTATGTTATATAGAGGTCAGCAGGAGTTATATATACAGTAATTTTGACATATGCATTTAAACTCTAGAAGTGTGAATTATACTTTATATTACTTTCTATTCATATTAGGTAAACATATGGTAGGAAGGAGATCTGTGGGTAGAGTGCGCGGGACGATGCTCCCATGTTTGTGACGTCATTCGCGCGTAAATTGAGGAGATAAACAGAGGTTGACAGCAGGCTGCTAGGGTGTAAACGTCATTATTTTTCCACACTGGGAGGATGTGGGAGTAATTCATCCTCTTCAACTACATCAATATTGATTAACTCATCTTAACAGGTGAGTAAGTAGGGTGTAAAAGGTGTATATAAGGAGATAATGGTAAGTAAAGGATGTTGACCTGTTGCCGCCCAACACAGGCAGTAACGGCCAGTAGTGGAAATATATTTATTGGTTTGAATATCACCTTTAGTTAATATTTATCCGGAACATCCTCTTATATTGCAAGATTAATGTGTTTTGTATTGTTTCTGGAGTTAAGATAAGATGCTAGTGATGTAATATTAAGATTAATTTACGAATTTGGCGGGAGACTGGGAGAGGCTGGCGACGCAAAACACGATTGGATTTGTTAAATAGGTATTTGAATAGACTGATCAAGGCATTCATATCTCAGCAGCAGAGGAGTGATTGTAGTGACGGTCTAACTGTGATTTATTAGAATTTAGTGATATACATATTCATATAACAATACTTATGTAATCGTGCTTGAAAGAAGTGATTTATCGAAGGTGGTTTTGAAGACGAGATGAAAGTTTTCTCGTTGTTTCTTCATATATTTGTTTGAGTTGGACTGTTTTAGGGAGGAGTATGGGTGGTTAGTGTGTGTTTATGCTCAGCAACGTAATGATTTATATAAAGGTATTTGAACTACTTAAATAACCGTCAAATACTGTACGTGTCCCCGTCATGAAGCTGAGATTCTGTGAAGTTACATCTTTTCACTCAGGGTCTTGTACAGTCTTTCTATTCTCTCTATGATTTCTGCACACCATATATATAAATATACATACATATATAAATTTTCCCTCCAATTTATAAGTTTCATATATGGTTATTTTATATATCATGTACTAAGACCAGCATATTTCTAAATTATTATGGGAAGTATCACATCTGCCTCTCAGTTTCATCTACTATTTCAATACATTGCTTAACACGTTACTATTAATTTTAGCATAAATATTTCTTATTGCACAAACTGGTTCCATATGTTTCCTGTACTTCTATCTTAAGTATATTATATTACTTGATTACTCTTAAACTTTGCATCTGTTTTTCTTAAGTGGCTAAAATTTATAGAGAAATATATTGTCTCATATTTCAGTTACACTTAATTAAGCCACAACATGGACATTCTGACATCTGCTGCTGACGCTGTGTTTATATACGAATTAGAGGAAGATTTTGGAGGTACTAAAACAATTGTCAATTAGAGTGAATATATGAAGGATGAAATATTGTGTGGTATTGTGTGTATTTAGTTCAATATTATGATAGTTCTGTTTTACCTGCTCAGACAAGCCACTCAGTCTGACACCAAGTAAGAGTGGCCGTAAAGTGCTTGCTGAAGTCACCCACACCATCAATATATCACCTGAGAAACTCCACAACTCAAACCTGCAGCCACTGTTCACTGCCTCGACACTAAACCACACCACCACCACCACCAAGACACAAGGCTCCTCTCTGACACCTTACATCACAGCCAGGTGAATTGGATTTATATGAAAGGTTTTATTATGTTCATCCTCCACAGGCTACTTCTCAGACTAATGCATAAGTTATGTATATATATGGTATGTATGGTATGTATATATATCTGTGCTGCATTCTATGACCTAATGTTTTGTTTTTTTATTGAAATGTTTGTAGGTTTCCATTTGGTTACAGTATTTGACATTACACCATTTTTTTTTTTTTTTTTTTTTTTTTTTTTATTTTTTTTTTTATTATTATTATTATTATTATTATTATTATTATTATTATTATTATTAATTTATCAGTCTTGGAACAACTTTTAAATTGCTGGTAATATGATAACACTGGACTACCATAATTTTTGTAAGTTAATGTGAAATTGTTCCCATGATTAACCATAAAAATAAGTAAGGTCTTAAAAATATGGTTAGCTTTATTCCTCAACGTTAAATTTGTGTTGCATTATTTCTCTCCCTTACAGTGGAAGTAGCAAGACTGCCTTTCCTTCCCCCAAGATGCAGACCCCAAGTCCCGGCACAAAGGTGGTAGGGAAAAGTCCTCTTACTCCCACCAGTAACCTCAAACTACTGACCCGTATTGCCTCCATGGACGAGACCTTCAACAGCAAGAAAAAGTTATTCAGTACTAAAGGAATCCCCAACAGAATAATGGAAAACTCACCCGTGCTTGTGTCCGGCGCAAGACAGACTAAACCTCGTCAGAAACCCAAGCTCCAGCGTCTTAACAGTGATGGCTTGAGCACTAGTCAGGCCAGGAAGAAAGGTGGAGGTGGTGGTAAGACTGGCCTGAAGAAGCACTGCACTACGGACACTCACTCCCAGGTGGCCGAGAGGGTGGGTCACTTGCCTCCCCTTGATGAGATGATCACTCGCCCACCAGAAGGCTCTAGGAAGGATAAATCTCTAGGCTTACTCAGTGAAAAGTAAGAAAATTCCAGTTATTTTGTCATAATTAATATCTAGATGATCGTATTTTATGTGGTACAAAAGTGGAGATCTTTTTTCAACTTGGTGATGTGAGATTTTAGGTTGAGGGAAAAAATATTCCTTCAAAAAAACGTGTAGATACCATTTACTTGTTAGTGAAGTAGAAGTAGAAGGCAGAGGTAACTAGTTGAATAAGTAAAACACACAATAAACCAGTCACCCATTCCCTCAGGTTCCTGGAGCACTTCCCAATGGAGGTGTCATTCTTAGAGACACCGCGCCGCATGGTCATAGACGAGGTGGCCACAGTACTAGGCACAGAGAGGCGACGCGTGTACGACATAATCAACGTACTGGAGAGTCTCAACATGGCAGCGCGAGTACAGAAGAACATGTACCAGTGGATGGGCAACTTGTACCTGGAGGAGACGCTAGGAAGGCTGAAAAGTATTGCTCTCAAACTGGACCTGAAAACACAGATACAGTCTCTTCGTGCGAGTGAGGGTGAGGGAGAGTTCAAGGTGAGTTGGTAGTGAGGAAACATCAACTAAATAACTCATAATATTAGAGAAAGTTATGAAGTAGAGATTATTTAGGAAGGTGTGTTTGCATGTGTGTGTGAGAGACTATTTATTTATTTATTTGTTACCATAATTCATCCCTCTTCCACATACATAATTTTCTGCACATCTTCCCACCTTGGTTGTGTAATATGTACGTATATAATAATGTATGTTTTTACCACCAAGGCTCCGCAGTGGATCAAGGCAAACTGGAACAGTGACGGGGAGAAAGTGGATTCAAGGCGAGACAAATCTTTGGGAATCCTGTGTCAGAAGTTCCTAATGTTGCTTCTAGTCAGTCCTGAGGTGGGTGGACTTTTTATTTTATTTTATTTATTTTATTTATTATTTTTTTTTTTTACCATATATTAGCATAGAATTTGACTTGTTTTCCTTAGTGACTTCCAGGATTTCAAGTGAGACAGATATGTAGTACTGCAAAAAAAAAAAAAAAATTCCATGTACTTCCGAGGCTATCAATTCACCTCCATTATTTCCACATTTCCATACCACTTGAAATATTATACAATCAACTTGACTTTCCAGATGTTCTCTTATGTTCTTACTTCTAACTCTATCCCATTATAATTTCCAATAGTCTCATCTTAGCTAATGAAGACTCACAAGCCTACATTTATTCCAGCCTTGTCTCCTCTTCCTGGACGATGCTCTCAAGATGCTGATGGGAGACATGTGTGAGGACAACGAACGCCTCAGGACTCGTGGCAGGAGGCTGTATGATATTGCTAATGTGCTCACGTCCTTGGGTCTGGTCCAGCGCATACCACTGGCCAAGGGTTTCCGGTATGTTGGCCCCAAGGTGGAAGCCATACCCAATGAGGAAGGTGTGTAGTGTAACCTGAGGGAGAGTTTTGGGGAAGAGAAAGACCTAATGTATTTCCTAATGTATTATTTTTTTTATTAATGTATTTGATATTTAATTTTATAGCTCAGACTCGTATATACATAGGCATGCACTCCTCTCCCACTAAATATTTGAAACATTCCACCTTTACTAGTTCACCATTCAATATATAACATCATTCATCTTTCTATCTAAGTCCTTTAAAAGTCCTAAATACTTCTTCCTTCTTCCCTTCAGACACTGGCTTGCGTCTCCGCCACTCCCTGTTACCATCGTGCTTGTGGGCCGGTGAGACTGCAGGGAAGGAGAACATGACCTGCCCGGGAGACCATGACGTGACACCCTCAGCTGCACCTCCACCCACACAGAAGAGAGGACGCCCACGTAAACTATCCACCGACTTCTCTGCTTCAGCTATTCCATGTTAGTCAAATAAACCATCTATTATTATTATTATTATTATTATTATTATTATTATTTGTATTTAAGTCTTAGGTGCACAGGAGCTGCCTTGTGTAGATCAACTGTATAGCCTTTTGCAGCTTCCTTATTTTCTTATGTTCTTAATTAAGTAGTGGTGCTAACTGATGTACATTCTTAGGCATAATTAGTACATAATTATCTGTATTGTTAAGTTATCTTGTGTTATTAGTGTACAGGATGAGAAATGCTAAAAATCCCAGGTAAGGTAATATTATTCAACCAAGGAAACTGCAGCATTTTTTTTCCTGTGACATTTAGCGGCCAAGCGAACCCGACTACAGAGGACCCGCAGCGAGGACATCACCACAGGGAAGCAGAGTCGCAGGTTCACCCGTCACCCGTCACTGCATGAGATCTGCCAGGTGGGAAAGTAGGGAAGATGGGTGTAATAGGAAGGAGGAAAGGTGGGTGTAATAGTTATGGGAAAATAGGAAGGCAGCGGTACAATGTTTGAAAGGAGTGACTATGATTCTTATCGAGTTAGTTGGTTCGTAAGATTAATAGAATAGCTAATATTGAGGTGGTGTACAAGCATCTATAATGTTTACCAGGTGGCTGAGGTGGAGCGAGAGAAGTTACTCCACAAAGAACAACAACAACAGCAGCAGCAGCAGCAGCAACTGAGGACCCATACAATTATAGAACCAATTCCCTTGACATACAGAAAGGTTAGTAACATAATAATTTAGATACACATAAATACAGTATCAATGGAATAAGGATTAGGCATTTAAGACTATTATGAGATTACATACATTGTTATCCATGTTTTAATTACAGGAAGAAACTCGACCTTACCACAAACAAGGCTTCTTACCAACCAGCTCAGCCTCACCCTCATCCCTAACCACCTTCCTGCACCACAAACACTTCCCGCCACGTGCCAAGATACCTATTGCTCTCACCTTCAAGAAGAGTGAGGAAGATAATGCCAAGGATGCCCACACTCTCATGCCAGTCAATGTTATTCAAAATATTCCAAGTCCTGCAAGAGTAAACACTGATATGGCGTCCTCAACTCACATGCATCAGGTATACAATTGGCAAGATCTTGTTTATACCTTATTGAGTTACCTGAGAAAGCCTGGAATGAAAGGAGGATGAATGAGTGTATGTATGATAATTTTGGTATGTTTAGTATAGTCTGTATATCCTGTACCTATTCTAACCTTCCACCTCTCACATCATATCCAATTATTCTCTTCAGTAATCAGTCCTACATTCTCTCCTAACACTTGAACACACTGTACTCTGATCAACAAACCAGCTCTTGTAACATCAATTCTCCTTCGCACCTCCTCACTCCTCACTCACTCTACACACTTGACTCTACCATTACCATTACTTTACATGTGTTTTCCAGGGTGAACCAGGGACCAGTGTAGCCTTCCTTACACCAGGAGTCACACAACAAGGCCTCAGCTACATGACCAGTCCTCCTCAACCACTCAACAAGATCCTCTATAGACGCTGGAACCAGGAACCGGCTGCCATCCCTGTTGTGCTACCCAAGGAACCGCCGCGCACTGTTCCTCCTCCTCCAGTTATCCGAGTCATCACGAACACAAGAGGAGGAGGAGGAGGAGTCAAGTATCAGAGAGAGCCTCCAAAAGCTTTCACTGTCCTTTCTACAAAGCCGCCAGAAAGTCCAACCATGCCACTAACAAAACAGTATGTGCTACAGGCAGGAGGAAGTCTCTCTCAGGTGTCCCCTAGAAGTGATACCACCAGCCACCTTCCACCACCAAGTCAATGTCAAATAGTTGAAGGTGGTAGTGGCTTCTCTGACCGTGAACACAACAAGTCAACTTCCTATACTGTGTTCAATCTGTCGGGTTGTCCCATTGTTTCCTCTACAAAGCCTCAAGTGTTGTCTCCTATTAGTGACAGGCCTCCCTTGCTTCCTGACTGTGTCCCCGCCGCTAAGCCACCTGTCCTGTGCACCTGGGTGAATAACGTGACCTTCAATGCAAGTGATGGTCCTGTAAGAGGTCATAATGTTGTTAATGGCTTATCACATCTGCCTGCCAACAACTGTACTGCCTCTAGGGAACAAGCCAAGTAAGAACATAGTTGACTTGTAATGATGATGTATTATAGTGATTTGTATTGGTTTTCAGTGAGAGTATGAGTTGGTAGAGGCTCTGTAAGGTGTCTTTTATGTTATGCAGGGAATGGATAGATGTGAATTTTGTGTGAATTATTAATATATCGACTTATTCTTTTTAATATTATGTTCTTGAATATCACTTTACGTTACAGGAAAAACAACTTGTGGATGATTTATATAGGAAAGCTAAAAGTGACTTATCTTATTTTCAGGGTTGAGTGGCAGGTGCCCTCGGATGCATCAAGTACAGACAGTGAACTGGAGGAAATCTTTGGTGATTGTTTCAGGTTTACTCATCCCAAAGGTCTCATAGCTGGGAATACTACTAGTCAAGATGGAACACCCAGTAAACCGGTAAGACACTCATCATAGTACAATAAGAGGTGTTAAATGATAATTGATTTGCCATTCTCATCATAAGTAATACCAGACAATTGATTTCTACGGCTTGATCCATGTTCTCTGACTTTCATTCCACATCTTAATTATCAGGACAATTACTTCAATGCATACAATCAAATAAAAAAATATATAGGTACTTCCACATGAAATAATAAACTTTACACTCCAAACAGCTCTGAGGATTCCAAGAAAAGACAAATGCTGAGTTTAAGGAGTTCCTGGTGATCATCTTCCCCGTGCACAATGGAATGAAGTGATCTCCAGCAAGTATATTACCTATAATTAAAGTACTTTTATCCACCACCATGAGCACTATTTGTTGCTAAGATCACTCCTATCAGCACCTCAGCACTAGGAAAACACAACAATCCTCCTAAGTTAATTATGAGATGGTTTTGTCGTCTTATAAGGAGTTCCATTTGAAAAGGTAAGATTAGTTTATAAGTTATTGTTTAAAGAGTAAGACAGGCATGAAGAGGTATTTGTTGAATATTTTGTAATTATCTCAGAATACTATTTTTGAAGTGTTTAAAATGCCTGTTTAAGTTTTGATCTAATATATATACCAGACTGTAATCCCCTCAAGGCGGGTATACAGAGTGTTACTACCTAAGTCATCTTTATATAAATGTTTGAAGCAGCAGCATGGAATATATTGTATTTATGTTCTAGTGTTGATATTATGTTGTTACCTCTATAGCCCTTCAACTTGCTTTCATCCTACATTCGTTGTTCATGTTAATTTACAGAATGTTTAAAGTCTGTAGAATGATGTGATGTGTTACAGAATGTTGGTGCATGCTTGGTGGGAGATGGAAAAGTAATTATTATTATTATTTCAGGTCAAATGAGAAAGAAAGGCTGTATGATAAGATAATTAACCAGGCTATTTTTATACTTTAGTCATTGACATATCATTTATAACACAGTACATATCAGTGTCTCCTCATAACAGTATTACAGTAATTTCGTTATCAGTGATAAATATATATATATTATAAGAGAGTGAAAACTAATGTAGCGTAGCACACCCAATGGGGCTTCAGGGTTTGTAAGAGTGTATTGGGTGTAGTGTGTACCAGAGGCCATGTCCAGAGTACATAACAATCTTAATTGATATCTATGACTAGGTAATCAATATATATATTAACAAACATGGTGACCTGGAATGCTATTATACATGCACATAAATATGCAATAAATACATATATTGTGGAGATGGTATAGCAAGACTTTCAAACAGATGTATAGATGGTGAGTGGAAGGGTGAAGGATGTGTGGAGGAGGAGGTTGATGGGTGAAGGCAGGAAGGTGATATTCCTGTGGTCAGTGCATCCAGGCTGTGTTCATATGGGTGACTGGTTAAGTTTGTTCTCATGATAAGTGATAGAGGTAAGGATGGCATTACAGATTATTTGTTATGTGCCTTTCATATTATGCAGAGTGGAAATATTAGTTTGTTTTAGGCACTTAATTAGCACCTATCACTCTTGTAATTTGAAGATGATTAAATAAGGTAGTACTGTAACACTGGTAGTCAATACTGTGTTGTCTTATTCCACTTAAGTGTGAAAGCACATATATGTAATGTAATATTAACACGTGCACATGTGGAAACACACAAAAAGGTGCACATACATATCAGGGGCTAACTATACACATTGGATTGGTGGAATCATTTGTGGCATTTTCATGGTCAACTTTGTGCAATGGAAAACGGTAAATTTATACAAAAAAAAAAAAGGAAGTATTTATTTTTATGGGGTTAAGGTTATTATTAGAGTGAGAGTGAGTGTGTTGGGCGGGGCGGGGCATGAAGGGTTGCAGTGTTACTTTGTGATACACTATTTCATCACATCTAGAGCCAGCCTTGCATGGTGCATGTACAAAGGACATGTACTGAGCTGGGCTGAGGATGGGCTATACAAATGCATGTATATGTATGTATTATTTTGATGACAGCTATTGTCATGTGTTTTCTTGAGGCAACAAATGTATGCATTTATTTCCCTTATATAAATCTGATGAAAATCTTTATTTGTTTCAATAACTCAAAGTTGTTGTGCAATGTTAATTCATAAGTGATGAGTAAGACTAAGGTGCAACATTGCACGTCCTCTTCTTCCTCCTCCTCCTCCTCCTCCTTCTCCTTCTCCTTTGGAAAAACAAATTTCCTTCTTGGAAACACATTATAAAAAAAGAATAATAGCAATAATTAATAAAAAATAAATTCAAGACAAATTTCCCGCACAAAGCAAGAGCCAATCGGTAATACATTTAAATACAATAATTAAACCCTTAAATATATAAAGAAGGTATAGAGATAGTTAAATAAGGGTAATTTACAGTAATAACCCTAATTTCAATGTTATTAAAATGCACACCCTAGGAAATTATTATTATTTTGGTGCGAAAAAGCTAATACCTATATAGCTCATAGTTACCTTATAGGCCTAATTAATGGTATTCAAACGATTGGAATAGGCTGGGGAGACACGTAGTAAGTGGTGAGTCAATAGGTGGCTTTAAAAGACGGTTGGATCGGACTATGGATAGGGATGGCAGGTGGGATGGCTAAGTATTGAATTATTCCAATGGCTCAGACTGAAGGGAGGCTGCAGTTGTTGGCTGTCATGGTACTGGTGAAACACTGTTCCGATGTAAATGAAAATCGAATCTCTCCTGAACAACAGTTGCAGTATGAGTCCTACTGGTCTGTGCCTACTTCACTAGTTCCCACTTGATATGAGCATACGATTCTGTGCCAGCACTAGCAGTTAATAGTTAGCTTTAAAAGACGGTTGGATCAGAGTATGGATAGGGATGACAGGTGGGATGGCTAAATATTGAATTTTTCCTAGGATGGGTCATAAACTGGCTTCTTGCAGTTTCTCCATTTCTTATGTAAGGGATCCTACCCTTCTAAATGCACCCTTTCATATATACACTGTGGTGAGGTAATAAACAATATACTGTGTTAGGAAGTGTGTCTATACGTCGTAGCTGTAGTTTACATTTCGCGGGTCAGCCATACTTGACAAACAACCCATTTTTTGCATATATCAATAGTATCTTTTGATTTTAAATATAATATTCTTAAATGATATAACTCATTCATTGTTTTATTCTCTTAATGCTTTCCTTTTATTTGGAGTTTGAGGATAATGTTGATTTAATAAGAACCATCAGCGCAGGAAGGGAAGGGAAGGGAACACACACACGTCACGCAGACACGCACTCAAGGGACTCATGGCTGAGCACGTACACACACACTCCACGAAGGAACACATGGCTGGCTGGCTGGCACACACACCTCCAGGCTGATTAAAGGTTAGTAGCAAGTAGTATGTGCTGCACTATTATAGTGTTGTATGTATGTGATGTGTGTTTTGGAGCTACAGCACACAGGTGAAGTGAAGGTACAAGGCAGCACGTGGTGTGTGCTGCCAGGCCTCGTGGGTACTATATTTTGAGTTTCTCCATTTTATCTGTGCCATATATGTGCAGTGTTATAGGTGGTGGTATTATTTAACATCTTCACCAGAATGCTTAGAGAATTCAGTGTTATATTTTTACATTACCTGATGCATTCTTAGAAGATTTTCTTAATTATAATATAATATTGATGGTGGAAGTATTATAATCCGTATTGTTGTGGCACAGTACTGACTCACTGGCTCTACATAGCCTTTGGGGATCAGGCCGTGCCCAGAGTAACTCTAGGCCAAAGTCAGGCTCATCTTTGTGTAGGATGGTGCCAGGAGCTGATGAGACAGACTGAGGTGCTAACCTGGGTGATGTAGTGTGTTTCATTCAGTTATGGTGGTAATATGTGCCAATTTGTTTCAGAACCAGTAAGGGATGATTCTTCTTTTTGGGAATTTAATGGGGCCATGCAGGCTGTGGTGCCACAGCCTCTAGTGCCCCAAAAGTGCAGATTGCAGATGAATGAGTGGATCAGATCCTGAGTAATGGATGATGTGCTGTGTTGTGGGTGTGGTGACAACATAAGAACATAACACAACAGCAGCAGCAGCAGCAGCAGCACTTGAGGTGAGACGAGTGAAAGTGTTGCAGGGATCCCACACTTTCTTTGGGTTGATATGATGCACTTTCACATGTTAGACTTCTGAAAACACTGATGTCAATATTCATCTGAGGAATTGATATTTTATTTTTTTGAGTTTAAATCTTTACCAAGTGTTAATGTTATATTTTTATACTCTACAGGACAGGACAAGGGCAAGCCAGTCTTCATAAGGAATATAATGGTAAGTGAATTAATGAGTCTTAATGAGGAAGGAAAAAAAGAATTACTTGATAAGTATATAAGGAAGTGATTTAGTTTATTTATATGTTCAGTATAACAGGATTTTATGAAACTATTACTTCATTGTATAAAATAATCTGGTTGGTTTTTGCTTAACCTTTTTTTTGGTTGCTTAGGTTATCGTAGTGATTTATTGAAATTAACTTTTTTTTTTAATTCCTTTGTTGTATATCACTTTTCATCTATGGAGGCTAGTGTGTATTTTACGTATAGTTATAACGTACAAGGAAAGAGTTGTGTTCGTAATGTCCTATCTCCATTTTTATTGTTATACTTAATCAAAAAAATTTAGTGATGACAAATTTCCCTTACGGCATGAAGTACTGTCCTGTTGGTTGTGTCTAAGCTTCAGGAAATCAGTATATGCCAAGAGTAACTCCGGGCTAAGTCAGGCTCACCTCTGTGTGGGATGGTGCCAGGTGCTGTGGAGACAAGCTGTGGTGCCAGGCTACACCTAACCCCTTCACACTATATCATGAAGCTTATGCTGATCAGGTGTATCTATTTTGTTCAGAATCAGCTGGTAGAGTCTTGAGAGTACGAGACTCACACGTTGACATCACAATGCAGCTGAGCAAGGGTGACCTGAGTAAATTTGGAACCTGCCTTTCAAATGAAGCTGAGAAAGGAAAGGTTCGCATGCAGTATACGGCGGCAGCAGCAGCAGCAGCACCACCACGCAAGGTGAGGACAAAGATAAGGTCTGGTAGGATCTTCACACATTGAATTCACATGATGTTCACACATGTTAGACTTCTGAAAGACTGATGTTAACATTTTCCTGAGGAATTTCAGAATATTTGATTTGATTGAGGAGTCATTTGCAGATGGTAATGATGCATTTATTTCTCTTACAGCACCAGACAACCTTCCAGCTCGGATATACTGGTCACGTGGTTACAGAACACTTTAAGATTTGTTTAATTTATTAAATAATTAACATGACTTCATTACTTGTTTGATTCGTCAATTCATCAAAATCGGTTCCATTTCATAACAAATTTATCATAATTACTTCAATCTTTAACATAGTTACATCCAATATCATATACATATTTATCTCAAGGGAATTATCAATGAAAAAATTGATAAATGGTAAACTTTATTATTCATCTTCATGATGACTGGTGTAACTTCAACAATGAGGTGCAGCAAAGGTGTTTTAGTTGAATGGTGTTAGGGTGTCAGCAGCAACAGTCACGTGTGTTGTATGTAGGCTGACATTGTCTCCTCATGCCAAGACTGTATTCCATTACTTTGCATGTCATGGTGATGTAGACACATTGTTTACCTCCTTGTTGTGGAGAACTGTGTCTGCCATTCCAAGACTTACTTGGCAAACTTGTGGGTCTTTGATGCCATGAGCCTGCCATGGATGTAGCCGAGGGTCTGTTTCTACCATGGTGCCAATCATTATCCAAAGTTGCACCTGACTGGCCTCTGTATGAAGGTCTTGCACGTCCTGCCCCTGGACCATTAACCCTTTGGTGCCGGTCTGTGTTGTACCACTGGTTCCCTTGATGGCCTGTAGCAGGCATAGAGAGGTGGTGGCCAGGTGCCCGGTGGTGTTGGCGGGGATCACCTCCACCACCCAGGGTGACATGGGCCCCGGGCACACCACCTTCACTGGTGAGTTGGTGTGATGCTTGTGCACCACTCACATGGGCAAACACTGTGTCTGAAGCAGGTGAGTGTGCTGTGAGACGTGCCTGTGTGTTGCCTTCAGCCCTGAGGTGGGAGGTGGTCTTGACAGGATGGCTGTGACTCAGGAACACGTGTCCTCTGAACCCAGCAGGAACACTGTACCCTGGTGCCCCAGGGATCTTCTGTCCTGCGTGAATGGGTGCCCCAGACCGCTGGTGCATCATTGATGTGTCCATGCCTTGATTGGCGTGCATTGTCATCACATTAATGATGTGACCGCCATCACCATTGGACAGTGTCTGAGTACTGCCAGGCTGGCCAGGCACTAAGGGCACTCCCATTACCATTGTTCCACCTGACCCCATGCTGCCCCTGCCACTCTCCCCACCTGACCCCATGCCATCCCTGCCACTCTCCCCACCTGCTGCTACAGACAGTTGAGTATCTGAAGGTGTGGGGGTCGGGGG
>JAXIVD010000229.1:20000-85000 GCA_036785275.1 Cancer borealis | reverse complement strand
GTTGATGTCTTAGTTGAGCACTGTGAAAGAATAGTAATCTAATATATAATTGTCACATTCTGTGTGTGTGTGTGTGTGTGTGTGTGTGTGTGTGTGTGTGTGTGTGTGTGTGTGTGTGTGTGTTAGCAGTAAAACAACGCCGGGAGCAAAGACATAGAGATAGCAAAAAAGAGGCAGAGAGATACTGAATCATTAATGTAATAAGAATTTAATGTAACTGAAGTTTTTGGTAACAGTCACAGCAAATGTTACCAAGACATATCACCGTAGTTCCTTCTGCCTACCATTAGTGACGCCTCCTTCCTCACACCAAACTAGAGGGAGAAGGAGTAGCGAGTGTACATGCAAGTGTGTGTATGTATGATTTTACTTGTCTACGCATGCTAACATCTATTTATTTACACTATCAACCAGAGGCGTCACTGATAAGGGCAGTTTACATTGGAGTGGTGATGGAGGTGGTAGTGGTGGTAGGGGGAGAAGGGATTAGGATGGGCAGGATGGCTCGCCTTCATCAAAGTCTCCCGTCAAAGCGCTAAGCAGAGTGGTGTAAATGGTTACCTCATCGTTGTAAGTTTGCTGGTAGTTAAGATAATTCAGCATAAAGTCTGCTAGGTAGTCTGTCTTGCCTAGCACAAGGAGGATACTGTCCAAAACACGCCCAACAGCCTCATCCCGTCCCACGCCCTCCTGCTCCAACAGACACACCACCGCCGTCAACATAGTGGCTCCAATGCGGGGTCGCTCGTGCATCACTACTCTCTCCACTAAGTCGTCTTGCATTAAATCGATCACCATTCTCTCTCCTCGTGCGCGGAAGTCTTTCATGGCTGCTTTAGTGGTGTATCTTGGTGATGGGTGATCGTATAAAAGGCTGGAAGACATGTTTGTGAAGGCACGTGTAGCGGCCATGCAGAAGCGCACACTCTCGTTTCCCAGATAACTTTGCATGACGGGGCGGCAGTGGGTGACGCAGGCAAGTAAACGGTCCATCACACTCTGCGCTGCCTGTACAAGCTGCCCCTCGTACTGGATCTTCCTCAATTCACTGGTTTTGATTTTCGACATGGCGAAGATTTTTCTTTTCTTTATTCTAATTGAAATTTAATTCTTACCTATACTTGTTAAGCCTCGTGGATGCCTGTCAGTCTGTCGTCCAATGTAGTTTCACGACCTATTATTATATGTTGCGTTACATCTACTCATTCTCTGCCATCTGCATCTTGAATTTATCTATTTTACATGTCATACACCATTTTCGTAGTTCAAGCAAATCTAAAACTCAGGATGGTAAAAATAATATATATTATCAAACATTTTATTTACTGATATTCTGACTATTTCCCATCTATTTCCTGCATACAAGTGAGAAAAAAAAAACCGTATACATCGTTCTGTAGGTAGACTAAAGCGTTAAAAATATCTTATCTCAACATTATCTTAAACTCGACAAATAAATCCTAAAATACGTTAAAAAAAAATCACAATATAGAAAGTTTAATGGGAAGCAGCAATTCCTTATATATACAAGAGACAGGTGCTGCATTTAATTCATAAGACAGACACACCAGACCAAGCAGGAGGAAGAAGAGAAGGAACATGACGCACCTCAACTTAATGAAAGCTTACTGAATAGAGAAAGTGATAGAGTGCCTTTCGTGACCTTGAGAACCGCGCACAAACCAGAGAGTGTTGCGTCCTTGCACACTGGAGGGAGGAATCTAGCGTGTGCTTTCAAGTAGAGTAATGGACACGTTAGGTGGGTAAGTGACTCAATAATCAGCAGGAATTCTAAACTCAGTAAACAGACTTCATGGATGTATAAACTCTTTTTTTTGGGTGGGAATCAAAACCTTTGATCAAAATTAATGTCACCTTCGCCATAATACCGCTTGTGAATTTAACTTTTATTTTTCTCACTAAATTGTAAATAACCCAGAATTTTATACAAGTCCTTTACATTTGTCATATTAAACTGACTAAAAAAATACAAAATATGTGAATCGAGAGCTCTTTCCAAGGGCACATACCACAGACTCTTGAGTCTTGATTACACTCTGTTTTCTCACGAGGGATCAAAAGAACTTCCCACTAAGAAGGTAATAGGGACAAGACACACACACACACACACACACACACACACACACACACACACACACACACACAACGACAAAAACCTACACAAGAATACACTCTACCCTTCCTTTTGCCTGCAGTAAATGTCTAAGCACCCATATCTATTCTCCCTTCCCGTCTTGTTGAGCACTTAAAGGTTGTGAGTTCCTAAGGCCTTTGCACATAATGTCTGGGGAGTATCTTTTGGCTAAATTATAGATGAACCCTAGACAAAGGCCTCGCACTTCAAAGTTGGGACACGGGCAGATTTGTCGTTTCAGCTGCTCCTTCTCAGGATCGGAGGAATAGCGTTTGGGCAGCGTGCCTGTATGATGCACCGTCTAAGAGAGAGAGAGAGAGATAGATATATAGAGAAATAAAGAGAGAGTTAATTCCAAATGACCTCATCACTTATTCTTCAAAACTAAACACTTACAATCCTGCACAAGATAGGGACGTTGATCAGTGTTGTGTGACATTCACTCTTCATCGGCACGGCCTCCACCTGCGTCCACTCCCACATCAACAGACTCGCCATCACCCACAAGGGGAACGGGCTACGAAGCTGCATTGTCACCAAGAAGCCGTAGAGAGTCTTAACTGTGTAATAAGTTGGTTAAATCTCTCCTTTTAAACCTGATACTTGCGTTGCTTGTATCGGATTTACTTTCTGGACTTGAGACTTAGTTCTTTCTTCTTGGTTGGGTTTCTTATTATGGCGGTTGTCGTTGTTGTTTTACGTCTTGTTAGGTGAGGATAAGAAACAGGTATACGTAATGTAGGACAGGTGAGAAGTGAGTGATGGAGAGACACAGGTAATACTGGCAAGACGAAGAGAGTAAGTTAGGTTACGTATTGTACATGTCAGCAGGAATAAAAAAAAAATGCTTTCTTCGCTAAAAATGCGTCGTTTGGTAAATAATCCTTATAGCAGAGGTACCTTGCGTCAACTTACTCGCTCTAAGAAAGGGTGTGAAATGTGGGGGTCAGGGGGTGATGGGGGGAAGTGTGGAATCAGCGTTTTGTTGAGCTATTTATTATTATTATTCTCTCTCTCTCTCTCTCTCTCTCTCTCTCTCTCTCTCTCTCTCTCTCTCTCTCTCTCTCTCTCTCTCTCTCTCTCTCTCTCGTCCTCTCCGTAACGAGGCTCATCACTGATACGCCCTCATTAGCCTCGCACACGCCCGGGCTGAATGGCCTAATAACATGGCATTAAATAAACGTGCATAAATAAGTAGTATCAGTGATTATAGCTTGTTGTAATCCGTCCAACACTTTTAAATAAGACTTTTATGTGCTTCGGTGTTCATCTATCTATCTATTTATCTATCTATCTATTTATCTATCATTTTATGTTATGTAATTATCTACTTTTAATGATAATACATAATTCCAAGTATGCTCATATTATTAATTTTTCTTCCTTACTTTCATATTTATCTTTACCCAGAATGTTGTGAGTTCCTCTACATGTTTTCTGTTTTGTATTACTTTTCCAATAAATCCTTTGCAAGCATCCACGGGTGTGTTTATAACAGTTGAGTTTCTTCACATCTCAGCTGGAGTGTTCTATTTTCTATCCCTCGTGTTAAATTTTCTTTCCTCTCCCCTCACCAGGATTTCTTTCATAGACTGTCCACTCCTTCCAATCCCTTATCGATCAAATAACTCGATTAGTTTTTCTCTCATATGTGAGAGAGAGAGAGAGAGAGAGAGAGAGAGAGAGAGAGAGAGAGAGAGAGAGAGAGAGAGAGAGAGAGAGTTCCTAAGGTTTTCATGACTGGCACAAAATATTCCATCTTTGAAATAAGCATAAATGTCTTTACGAAGCACACAATACTCTTAACAATATATTCCTTAGTTAGACAGAGATGACTGACTTCATATTAATTCCATACGCTTAAAGTACACTAATGATTTTCCCATTTACACAAGTTTTGAAGGTCTCGGTTTAAAGGTGTGTGTGTTTAAATGTCCAGCAGGGTGGGTGGTGGGTGGATGATGGGTGGGTTGGGATGAGGGTTGGAGGGGTGGGTGAGGGTAGGGAGGGAGGGTGGGTAGGGTGGCCAGGGTGGGTTGGGTGGGTGAGGGGTGTGTGGTTGGGTGGGTTTGGAGAGGGTGGGCGTGGGGTGGGCGTGGGGTGGCCCTGCAGGTGTCACGTGATATGACGTCACACTGCGGGTGAGAGCTGCCAGGTCCAGTTTGTTTACATGCGGGGCGCTGAGGGCTGAGGGCGGCAGGTGAGTCTCATTACATTCCCTTCCCTTCCCTCTGCACTACACACCATCACACTTCCACCACTTCCACCTTGTCATCGAGTGTTGGTAGTGTGTGAAGGCTTACAAGGCACGCCTCGTCCTAGGTTGATGGTAGTGAGGTGAAGTGTAATAGTGTTTGCAGCTTTGGTCTGTACCTGACGTGCCAGCCTTGCCTTGGCCAGGTGTGTGTCCTTACATCACCCCAGGCCTATCCATTCCCAGGATTAGTGCCATTCAGGGAAATTGGCACTCATTGGACATGAAACAATAACAGGCCGCCCACAGCCAAGTGTCAGAATCACTGCAGCGTGTACAGACTCGTGGCCTTATTAACGCACTGCCGTGGTGACACATGGATGCATATTGACCCAGGCCACACGGGCATGGAGGGGTGGATAGGGGTGTGCAAGGGTTCTGTACTTGGTAATTAAGTTATTGCCCAACGGGGGAAAGGGAAACCTTGCCCTCCCACCCCGCCCCCGCCCCGCGCCGCCTGGCATGAGTCATCAGCGAGGCACCACCTGGCTTGGTGCCCCGTGCCCCGTGCACCCACCACCCTGCACGCACACTGGCAGGCTGGTGCTAAGGGCTGCTGGTGTGTAATACACAGTGGTTGTAACGTGCGGACCTGTACAAGTGAGTTGACATTCCATCAAGGTGAGGTGACAGTTCACTAGTACCCCGGAGAGTACAAGGTGACTGGGTGCGTCTGGATCGGAGGTGGTGTTGACCTTGACACCAGTACCAGCACCTGTTACAGTTTATTAAGGTGAACGTGATATGAACTGCTCAGTGTTAGAAATACAACAAAATTCCATCACCTGTGGTTTTGAATATATGATCAGCTGTTTCCCAGGAAAAGTTTGGTTTCTTTAATTATTTTTCGTTCCTATCATGACTTATTTTTATCTCCGGTCATGCTTACGTGTATCAATGTCGCAAATTCTATAGTATCAGTGTGTTATTTTCCGTATTTTATCACAGGCTACACCAAATCAAATTTTCTTTTCTTTTTTGTTCCTAATGAAAAAATCTAAGTCGCATCATGAATTAATTATATAGATGTGTACTTCCCTCACAAGTTGAAACTGGTATGACTGTATTGAACTGTGGTGTTGGAGAGTAGATGAGTGGTTAGTGGATGTGGTAATGAAACTCTACATTGATTCAAGAACTACTGTAAGGGTGTATACTTACTTACTTTGCTTTGGATACTTTGGAGAATTTTGCCTGTTAACGGCACAGCTGAAGTGGGCTTCCACTGGCTCCAGGTCCCTCCTCAACCCCTATTCCTCGACTTGGGGTTGTTAGGGTGTTGTGATGGGAGTTAGGGTATCCTGGTGTTGGAGGTTCATCTGGTATCCCACTGAGCCACTTGTCTAGTCTCCCTTTGAAACACTCCACTGTGATGTTTGTCAAGTTACGGAGTTCTTTTGGAACACAGTTGAACAAGCGGGTACCATTGTGGGTGAACGTGTTATGCACCAGGGATCGCAGTCTTGCTGTTGGATTAAAAAAGTGAATAGTGTGGAGTAAATGTGAGTGTACACTAGAGATTAATAGAGAGTCTTATGGTATTTATAATAGTAATCAAATGGTTGTCAAGAGATTTGTGGACTGATTGCCTTGGGAACTGGTGCATACAAGTGATTCATTCCTCATTGCTGACCACTTTTGAAATATAATGTAGTTGAGAAAGTGGAGAGAAAATATGAAATCTTAAATGCTTAATAGAGTAAATATTTCTTTATCATGAAAATATTAAACACACAGCTATGTAACTATACCTTCTAGTGAAATGAAATTATTGTTATTATTTATTATTATTATTATTATTATTATTATTATTATTATTATTATTATAACACTAAATATTCTGATTAATAAGAATAATTTATACATTTCTTTTTATTGTTGTTTAGGGTCTCCTGTTTGGACTACCCTCCATAAGTAATAGATGAGCAAATCACACACGCCCAGGTGACCCCACCCAGCCTTGGAACCTCACACACGCCCTCGACAATGACACCCAAGAAGGAACACCCCACCTAGTCAGCCTCTCCCCGACTCCCTCCACCACCACCCACCATCCACACCCTCCCATCCTCTCCACCGCCATACCACCACTGCCTCTGGACCCTACACTGCACCACACCACGCAACGAGGACAAGCGGATGTTCTTTGTCATCTCAGCTGTGATTGGATGTCGTCTTTGTGGAGCTGTTACGTTGTGTTGTTTGTGAAGAGCTCTCCTCTCCTCTCCTCTCCTCCCATCCTTGATGCCAGCTGTAGTTGCTAGCGGATTCTACCTTACTATAACATATACTCCATTCTAGTCAAAACAAATTTCTTTATATCAAGTACAGAGATATATTATTTTTGTAATTTAATTATTTAGATGTTATGCAATCTGCTGTAGAATTGTCTAGTATTAATCATTACTATGGAGAAGCTACACACTACCAAGAAGGGAGAACACAAGGTACAGTTCTCTGATGAAACTGACCTCAGACTTAGAGGACAGAAAGTATCCGGCAAGCCTCCTGAGGTGCCTCGAGCCCCTCCGTACAGCCGAAGTAGCAGTAGGCTTAGTGGCAGTAGCAGCATCAGCAGCAGTAGTAGTAGCACCAGCACCAGTAGCTCAAGCACCAGCAGGTTCAGCAGTAGTGGAGGAGGCAGTAGTTCAACACTTGAGAGGTCAGTTGGCCGAGGGTCAGACCCATCAAGGTTGACCTCCTCCCTGGACCGCAAACGAACTGGATCCGTCAGGAGTAAAACTTCTGACCGCGTTCAGAAAAGTGACTCGAGCAGGAGTCTCTCGCTGGACAGGAGAAGAGCAGAGAATTCCATCCGAGAAAATGCAAGTCCCGGCAGCTCCAGTACAGAGAGAAAGAGGCGAGAATGCGAAAACCGAGACACTCAGAACAAGGAGAAAAAACCGAAAACCAGACCTCCAGCTACAGGGCACAACAGGAGTCACTCTGGGGAGCAGGGAAGGCTGTTAGGCCGGCAGAAGATGGCACAACCAACCCTATCTCAAGGCAGCAAAAGTGATCTCACAAAATCATACATTGCAGAAGAGAAAACCAAAACCAAGATTGAGGAGAAGAAATCACATGGATATTTTCACATGGACTGGGCTGAGAGGTTGAAGAGAGCCACGTCAAGAAGCCCAAGTAGAACACAGACTTACGCTGAACCATCGGAGAGAGAGGACAAGGAGAACGAGAAGGTGAGGGAGAAGGGGAAAGGAGACTCCAAGAACCAAGATAAGAAGGAAAGAGGAAGATCACTGAAGAGAGAAAACAGGACCAATAAATATGCCTCCACTGGAAAACACAAATAGTAAGTTAATTAATTTGTTGTCATTGTCTCTTTCAAATGTGCTTAAAACTGTGAGGATTGTGCATAGGAGACCAATATGTACTTTTTTCTTTTCCTGTAACCCATCTTGAAATATTTTAATGACTCTAATCATCTATATTTACTTTATATTTGAGTTTTGAGTGACTATATTTAATTCAATCTAGTCTATCCTTAACAAAAAACTCAACAGAAAAAATTAGATAAAACCAACTTTGCATCACGACGAAATTTTTTTTATATTATTGAGTATATCGTTTAATCGTTTGTTTTACTTCAGCGAGGACCACTTCACCATGGACGGGGACGTGATGTGGGTGGGGAGCAGCAGCAGACGGAATGGTTACCTCATCTTCAACTGTGCTACCCTAGAGAACCCGCCCAAGGAAACCACCGCACGCAAATACACTATGACATTCAAGTTCTCACAGGTAAACCATCAACATCATCATCATCATTATTGTTATTATTATTTTGATTAGCATGTCTCAGAAAGTGTTTGCAAGATGTGTGTATAATAATAATAAGAATCATCATCATTACTATCATTATTATAACACTAACACTAATGAAAACTGTGTGCATAGAGGCGTATATATATAGAAAATGTTTGTAAAGTGTGTGTGTGTGTGTGTGTTTGTTTATTCATGATAGGTGTATAATCCTATCCTCGTGTTATACTATTACAGTCTGATTCTAAGTTGATTCGGATGCTGATGGAAGCGCACGGGTTTAGTGAGGCCGAGAGCAACAGTTCATTCTTCAACCTTTATTGGGGTAATGCTCATTTTAACCCCAATGAGATCCGTCAACTTCACGATTGGCAGAAAGTCAACCACTTCCCAAGGTTAGACACCATTGGATTTATTGCTTATATTCTTACACTCAACATTCAAAAGACTTTAATTGCTGTGTATATATATATATATATATATATATATATATATATATATATATATATATATATATATATATATATATATATATATATATCATTGTTTTGCTTTTCACATTAAACCTGGCTATCACTATGACTATAAAAGGTATTGTCTGTCTGTGTCAGTATATATTCACCCTTCTATCTGCCTATCTCAAGTATTTCTATGTACACTTATACAACATAAAATAACACACAAACATACATAATAGAATCAGTAAGAAGCATCAAGATCCAACAGCCACACTGACACTATCTTCATACACCCAGATCCTCCGAGCTCACCCGAAAGGACCGCCTCTACATGAACATCAAGAGAATGCAGCGGCAATTTGGCGTCAAACTATTCGACTTCATCCCCACAAGTTTCATCTTACCTACTGAGTACCGGGACTTCTGCGACACCCACCTGAGGGAACGAGGCACCTGGATAGTGAAGCCGGTTGCCTCCTCTCAGGGCAAAGGAATATACTTAATTAACCAGGTGAGACAGAGACAGAGACAGAGAGAGAGAGAGAGAGAGAGAGAGAGAGAGAGAGAGAGAGAGAGAGAGAGAGAGAGAGAGAGAGAGAGAGAGAGAGAGAGAGAGAGAGAGAGAGAGAGAGAGAGAGAGAGAGAGAGAGAGAGAGAGAGAGAGAGAGAGAGAGAGAGAGAGAGAGAGAGAGAGAGAGAGAGAGAGAGAGAGAGAGAGAGAGACTTATAAAACTACAGGATATACATGTAAAACTACTGTACTACACATGTTTAAGGTATAACTGTGACTGTTGTATTACCTTATGTGTGAATGTGTGTACGTGTCAGATTAAACAAGATGGTGGTAAGGAGGATGACAGTGACATTCTTATTCTTCTTATAGTGTCTTTTAGTTTCTTTTCTCAGTTGTAAGTCTTCCCCTTTTACAGCAAAGAACTGGGCCATAAAAGTGATGATTCATGGGTCATAACATAAAAGTGATGATTCATGGTCATTAATCATTGTTGTTCCTTCTCTTCAATTTTTAATAGTCATCCAGTTAGTGAATCTCTCCCCCCCATCACCTTTATGTCATCACCTGTAACACAACACACAACATACACAACACCACACAACCACACCACATCCCACCCCACCCCACCCAACTCCAACCCCACCCTATCCCAACCTAACCTAACCTAACCCCTCACTACTTTTACCTCCCACTTCTTAGGTTGACCAAGTACCTGCAGACGAGACCTCACTCCTCTGCCGTTACATTGAGTCGCCGCTGCTGGTGGACGGCTACAAGTGTGACCTTCGCCTGTACGTGGGTGTGACCTCCCTTGACCCGCTGGTGGTGTACCTGTATGAGGAAGGGTTGGTCCGCCTCGCCACGGTGAAGTACCAACACGGAAAGAATCTCTGGAACCCCTGTATTCATCTCACTAATTACTCTGTTAATAAGTTTCACTCTAATTATGTTCAGTAAGTATTTGTTGTTTTGTGTCTGTTATCATCATTATTATTATTACTTTCATCATCATCTCTTTATCCCATTTCTAACACTGATTAATGGAGACATGGAAGCGAAAGTTAAAAGGAATGAGAAGGTAAAAAATGCATCACTTGAAAGACCACATTAATGTATACATTGTGCTTTTGAAAATAAACAAAAATAAACATTCGGTCTTTTCCCTTTACCAGAAATGAGGATCCGGAGGTAGATGACCAGGGTAATAAGTGGTCTTTGAGTGCCTTCCTGCGTCACCTCAAGAGCCAAGGCATTGACACGGGTTCCTTGATGCGATCCATTGAAGACGTCATCATCAAGTCTCTCCTCGCTGCCTCCTATCAGATGAACACTGCCACCAACATGTTTGTGCCTCACCCTCGCAACTGTTTTGGTGAGCCGTGTAGTGTCGTGGCGTTTATTATTAGTATCCATACACTTCTAAACACATGCTTGCCATCCCTTATATCTGACCTGGCATTCTTTATAATTATGCTCAGTTAGTGTGATGGTGCTGATGTTAGTATCTGTAAATTTGATAAGACACATTTGCCATACCTATCATCCTTTATAATTATACCTAACCAGTAAATTCTCTTCTGAATTCTTTACTGATGTGATAGCTAGAATCTCTTATGATATTAATATAAAGAGAAAATTGAAGTTCTCTCATTTATTTTTTCTCACTATTTCAGAGTTGTATGGGTTTGACATCTTGATAGACAGCCAGTTGAAGCCTTGGGTGCTGGAGGTGAACTTGTCTCCTTCCCTCAACATTGATCAGCCTTTAGACTTGAAGATTAAGTCCGCCATGCTTGCCGATCTCTTCTCATTAGTTGGTGTACAAGTGATGAATCCGTACAATGCCAAGACCTCCCGGCCGTCTGTGTTCCGCAAGTTACCCTATTTGGTGTGAAGCAATTTTTTTTCGTATTTTTGTATCATGTTATATTTATTGCATTATAGAAGCTGTTGAAAATAAGGGAAAGTAACAGAAGGGAAGATAACTGATCCATTAAGCATTGTAATATTAGTGATGTTGGAACATTTATTCAGATTTATCAGTTGAATGCATTGTGAAAAACTATCTATAATATATAGGAAATTTTAGAAACTCCAAATTTACCTAGTTATAATTTCCGTAGATATAGTTTATGATCCTTTAATGAGACTCCTTCTACTTTATAACGATGCATTTATAGATATGTTTTGAAAATCTAAGAAACTAAATTATCTAGTAGTATTTATAATTTCCTTAGATATAGTTTATGATTTTTTGAAGGGAGTCATTGCATCTTATAACGAGGCATTTATACTCACGTTTTGTGCAGCAGCGTTACTCCATGGATACTTACGAGAGGAACCAGTTTTCCAAGGGAGCCACCATAGTCCCCACTGCCGAGGAGCTGCGCATAGTGAGGCAAGTGAGGGAAGAGTATGAGAGGAAGGGCGGCTGGGCTCGGATCTACCCTACACCAGATTCATGGGGCCTTTACGGGGGTCTGCAGGAGTACGAGAGCCCACTCAACTTAGTCCTGCACTACCACCTCTACCCACACGTGCCAAGGACTAACAGGTGAGGCCAGAGAGGAGTGACTCAAAAAACCTGAATTAATTGGGCATTTACGAGTCAATTGTTTTAATAATGTGAATAGTTTTAATGCTTATATTTATACACACTAAGACTTAGAATGAAAGCAAAGGACACCTAGTGGTAGAAGCTTTCACTAGAGTTTAGAATGAAAGATTAATTACTTATTATGGCTTCCAGTTTTTAATGAATATATAAACAATTAACTCTTATCTATGGTCTCACATCTCCCTTAATCTGTCTGTCATTTTCTAGCTGTTTGACTCATACTTTTGTGACTCACCTCTGGAACTCATCTGAGACTCTCCTTCTTACCTTCTAACTCTCCTCTTATATCTCTTATACCTACAACTCTTTCCAGCCTATCCTTGACGTTTTATTCAGTTAATTGATGTAAAACTAAGCTTGAAAGAGTTACATTAATAAGTGGAGTGGATTTTATAGCCATTAAAAGTTAATTGATATAAAACTAACCTTGGAAGAGTTACCTTAATAAGTGGAGTGAATTTTCTAACCATTAATCTTAACCAGCGCTAACCCAGCCGTGCCCATCACCACCCTAACCTCTGTGCCACACAAACGCTGCAGATTTGGCAGAGTGGCAGCTGCCCGAGTGTCAGGAGTGTCCAGCAGTGGTTTGGCTTCCTCCTTAGAGCGGCTCACCTGCTATGAACGAGCATTACCCAAGGGTCTCATTTTCCTCAAGAACAAGAAAAATTTGGGTAGGTTAGGTTAGGTTAGGCCACCACAAACAAACATCTCTTGAAATAATAATAATAATAATAATGTATGCTTTATTTTGTCTTTTTTTGTGTAATATAGAAAATAATCTTGCTTTGGATTGGGCTCTTACTTCTTTTTTTAAGGAATATACTTATAAAACTACAGGATATACATGTAAAACTACGCTATAACACATTTCTAAACATTTTTAAGACTGTACTTGTATAAAAACTAGATAGAATCACTTGTTGCTGAGGAGTATATTGTTTTATTGCATTTAAATCATTTTCAAATCTATGTTTCATCTGTTCAGGTCAAAAATTCCCTTATGGTTGTGGATAGTGTGTGGTTGTGTTGATCTCTGTTTTATGGTTAGAAGCTTGTTAATTTTTCCTTCTCTCTTATTATTAGTGCTATAATATCATGTCATTATAAATCTTTAATGAAAACAAAACAAAGCATAGTATAGAAATAATGACTAGTGATCACCCAGCCTCACTCACCTCTATGTAGACATGAAAAGCTACCCGAGTGATGTCTTCAATAGGCTTCAATAGGCCTAAGATAGCGAGAAATTAAGTTAATATTGTGTGCAAGGTAAAAAGATGATGACCAAATGGATCTCAAGACTAGAATATCCTATCCCCAAAAAATATAACATAAATAAATTTCAATTCAATTTCATAACTAAAGAAATAAATCCTAGACAAAATAAATAAATAAATAATTAAATAATAAGCTTTTCATAAATAAACTGCTAAGTCATTGAGGTAGAGTGAAATATTATGGTGGAATTATTATATACTTCGGCGTTGAGCAATGTGTGTTGACTCGTGTTTGCCTTCCCTGGTCCCTCTCAGATTCAAAGAAGAAGGAGGATAACAATGAGTGTCGGGACTTGAAGAAGGTGAAGGCCAATGTTATAAGGGCACTGGAGAATGGACTGGCTCTCAGGTACGTGAAGGGAACTTTGCTGAGACATTGTTAGGTTTTTTATAATTGTTTAAGGTTAAAATGTTGTTAGAATATTATGCTTATTACGTTGACTGAATGAATTTGTATTTGTTAAACAATGAGTGAACTTAATTTTCTTTAGTTACAAGACCAGTTTCTTTACAATGCCTTGTCTGCAATGTATTTTTTTAATCAATTATCCACTGAATCTGGGTGACAATTTTTTTTTCACTGGCTAAATGCTAAATAAATTCCTTTCAATCACTGCCACCTAAAAATCATATAGTAAAAAATAGGTTAGTGTATTTTTTGATGTATTGATAACCTACCACAAACCTATCCTCCCTTCACCTTCCTCCTGCAGTAAGTACCAGGCACGCATGGCATTCTCCGTCTACCTGCAACACATCCAGCGGAGACTCATGATTGGCTGTGACGAGGAGAAACAGACTGATCTGGTGTACCGCTTTCTGCGCTCAGCCACACGAACACTCCACTCTCCTATGAACGTTCAGGTAAGATGATGCAACTACAGGTGATATTGAACTGGTAACAAGAGTGTTGTGAGAGTGTTAAAGGTCTATATCCATAATAATAATAATATATACTTTATTTGATCTTTTTGTGTAATACAGTAAAGAAACTTGCTTTGGATTGGGCTCTTACTTATAAAACACTGTCTCTCTCTATTGTCTCTTTATACAGAACCCAAGCAAAACGTTACCATCAGAAGCAAGAGCTGTGGTGATTTCCAAGCAGCTCGGAGATTTCATCCAAGCATATACGAGGGAAACACATGTATACTTGGACCCAGCTGCCTCGGCCTCATGCTCCTCCCTGTCCTCCCAATGCCCCACTTCCACCACTACATCCTCTGAGCCTTCTACGCCTCATATCACTTCCCCCCCATACACCTCCACCCTCTCCATTAACTCCCCTACTGCTGGGTCATCAGTATCCCTGCTGTCGGGCTCCATGAGTGCTTCAACCTCCTTCATTAACCATGCCTCAGCAGCTGTGTGTGGTTCCTCAGCCTCTATGAATAACTCAGGTTATGCCTCCCACTTAAATACCACCTCTAGTACTACAGTCAATGCACCACACCATTCAGATGAGACCCCAGAATTATGCACCCCAGTTAAACAGTCTAACTCCCTTGCATCTGTGAGTAATTTATCCTCAGTGTCATTCAGCACCTGTTCCTCAAGCTCTGCAAGGCATGGGTCGCCCTTGAATAAGTCAGCGTCAGCCTTCAGCTCCTTATCCTCAGCCAGTAATATGTCTTATGTGTCGCTCGGCAGTATATCCTCTGTGTCTGTGAGCAACCCTTCTCCCCTAAACCAGTCTATCTCTGTGTCTTCCTTCAGCAGTCATCTTTCACTCTCAAACTCAAGCTCCTTTACTTCCACTAACAACTCTTCTTCTATTCCCTTTTCAGCCTCCTCCAATTCCATTTGCAGTCCACCATCTGTGTCAATCACTGGCTCCTCTACATCAATTAACCTTCCACCATCTTCCAAAACCCCAACTTCTGTCTCACTAGCTTCCTATAAATCTGCCTCGGATATTGGAGGAGAAATAGCCACACTGCCGCCTCGGATCCGAAGATTAAAGTCCGATGGAGACAATTCCTTATGTGTGATCGGTAAGTCAGTCTAAAATAATAGTGTTTAGTTTTAGTTTTAATGATCTAGTGTGTATAAAAGCCATCATGGAATTTTCTTATATTGACTTTATAAATTTCTTTAACGTTGCTTCTATCACACAAGTACTTTTATAGATGACGGCAGCAAGATGTCCACCAGTCTTGACTCGGCTGAACTGGAGAAGCACACATCATCAGACCAGCTTACACAGCAGCAGCAGCAGCAACAACACCAGCAGATGTTGAAGGACGACCACATCACCATGGACTTGTATCGTGCTTTTATGTCCAACGCCGGGTAAGACTTAAGTGTCAGATAGGTAAGATGAGCCATGACTGTGAGCCTTGCAGTGCCAGGTAAGTGGAAAGAAGTAAAAGTAAAGTGCTCATCGTGTTATGGTCTTTTTGTTATGCTCTTACACTGTCCAGAAGCTATTTTTAGTGTGTCTTAGTGATTATTTTACTATTCTAATATTTCCATTCACTCAGCTTTTTGTAGCATATTAGTCATTAAATTTGCTAAGTTCTCCCCGCCCCGCTGCCACCACTGACGTACTCTTGCTGTGGTTCCCTCGCTGATTCCCTCTCTATGCTGCCGCTGCCACAGAGAGTCCGACCTTGAGGAGGTGTTAGCGCTGCAGACACGAATGCACAACTCGGCCGGCGTGTTCCTCGAGGCAAACCGCCGCTGCCGCTTCTACCCGGGCAGCTCACACTCACTCTCCGGGACTACCACCTCTCACTCCTCCACCACCGCCTCCTCCACCTGTAGTTCCCGCCCAAGGACACCTAATGCCTCGCCGCACGGGTCGCCTCGCCGCGCCCGACGCTCCCCTTCCACTGGTACGCGTCGATCCACGTCTGGGAGCAATTTGTCGGGTGATTGTTCTTTTATATACTATGTTGTGATCTTGTTCCTGCTTCTTTGTTTGAGTTTATACAGGAGTCCTTCAATGAGTGGAATGTGGATCAAGGATAAATATAAAGGTGGAAACTAGATTTGATAATGTAATGTAGTGGGATAATAGGATGGATTCTGAACCTTTTCAAAACAATAAGTATACACACATACTCAAAGTTAACTGAGCTGTAAATTTATATATGTGTTAAGTGTAAGTGAACTATGTGAGACTTTAATGCATGAAACACATTAAAAACTATGTAACTGACCACTAAAGTATTGGAGGACTTCTGGTCATAGTTCACTTTTATTTAGATCACTGCTCTTATTCTAAATTTACTAGTTATAAATTTTCAGCACATTCTTTTTTAGCATTCACTCAGCACTGAAGCTTTTCTATAGAGAAGTTTAACCTTAAGTGACATTGTGATGTATTAATGTGTGAATTCTTATGTTTTACTGCATGGAAGTCTGTTGTCATCACCTCATCAGACATCTCATCTCTCTCTTCTATTCTACCTCTAGGGAGTCACACCAAAGTGGGAGAACCAGTGACAAATGAACCTCACTCCCAGAATAGTGAAGGACAACCTCCCTCTCAACCCCAACCCACCTCAGACCTCCCTTCCTCCTCCTCCTCTTCCACCACCACCACCACCACCACCACCACCGCAGCGATGGCCTCTACCCAGCCTCCTCAGCCTCCCAGCCAGCCGCCGCCCACCACCACTGCCTCCTCTTGCTGTCTCTTTGGTAATATCTTAAAGGCAAGTCTTAAAGGAACCAATACTTTTATCTCGTGAAGGCAAATGAGGTTAGATTTTACTTATTATATTGATATTGATATTGCCACACATGAACCACTGAAAAGTTAGTTAATGGTTTGAATATCTTTGTGCTGGCAGTATTTAATTATATATTGTAGTAATTAATATCAATGAAAATTTGCATAGACACATTTTGCATACATAAGCTGTGGTCATTTATGTAATTATTATTATTATTATGTAGTTTGCATAATAAGAACATGCTATCAAAACTTAATTAATTGCTTATTCATAGGTAAGAATTTTGAGCTGAGAAAATATGAGTTTGCAAAAAACTCGTACTTATTATCACATGTTATTATTATGAATCTTTATTTTTGGTCCTCCAGTTTATATGACATGAAGAATATCAAACCTTAGTCACTTAAAAAAACACAAAAACACCATTACTGTAGGTTGTATAGAACTTAAACTTGTAAATGGGAGGTGGACGGAAGATGGAAGCTGGGTGTGAGTGGAAACCTGGAGTAAAGTAAAGAAGACCAGGAAAGTAAAGCAGAAGTAGGAAGGTAAACAAAGCAGAGATTAAAAGGTATATGTGAAGACTCAGGGAAGACACATTCGATAATAAGGAATCTTGTTGATATGTTTGTGATGGATAACAATACAGACATAAGAGTAACAGGGTTCAAAATGTTCCGTTATTTTGATTATAATTTGATGTTTTATGCCACTGATTGTTGGTCATTACTCATAATTAATTTGAACCCAAGTAATGTTTTGCTGAGAATTGTTTTGTTTTTTTCCAGTTTCTAACATGACTGGTATTGATATCACACCATGTCATATTATCACTATGCAATGATGAATATTCAAATATACGTACTAAGTTTTTATAATGTATAATAATGGATTGATTCAAATTTAGGGAAGGTGTCTGATAATTACTTTATATTCTTTGCATTCATACACTCCAACCAACGATTGATGATGTGCAAACTAATGATGCAATAGTTCATTGAAGGGAATACCTTTGTGATTACCTCCATCTTGGAAGTGTTTGTGTTGTGTCACCTTCACGACACTCACCTGCAGAGGCTTGACCCAGCCAAGGCCACTGCCACTGCCACTGCTGAGACTATACTCACTCTATTATTTTTTCATCCACCCTCATTTGTGTACAGGATATATTATTTATTGATAGTATTTGCTTTAATTACAGTGCAAAAAGTTTTTTTTGTGTGTGTACAATAGTATTATCTACATATTGAAAGCAATCCAAGTAATGCTGCCAAGCGGGTTTGGCTGCTGATGGTTGTGTTACCAGCAGCAGCAGCAGCAGCAGCAACAACTGTTGAGGGTTATAGTAATGATATCAAGCAAATATTTGTAAAATTTTGCTTTTTTGTTAATAATATTTTTCAGCTTTATCCATTGTCAGTGTTGTGCCATGATGAGTGTTTGTTGTGAGAATGAAAGGTGTGTTGCAACAGTGCTGGGCTTGTAGTGCAATGAGGAAGTTGGGATTTGGCAGCAACAGTTGACGTATATTGTCTTGATAAGCAAGATTTTAAGTGGCAGCTTAACGATGAATACATTTATATTTCAATATTTTACACATCATAATATTTATGATCAAAGGAACCATCACAGGGTGGAGAGGCTAATTAATTACCAAAACAAAGTAATGAAAGGCTGTGTTCAAGAAAGTGCACACACACACACACACACATACACACACACACCAGTAATTGTACTTATATTCCACCTGCATGTTCCATTTGTTAACAAAGCAAACCCAGACTTTGACACGTTCCTGTTTTGTATATTCCCTGTATGTAAGTTGCTACTTCACTATACTTTCAAGTTGTAAGTCTTTTTGTGCACACTCAGCATGTTATCTTGTCTGGCTTCCTCTGCCGCCTCCTGCCTCCTGCCTTCTGCCACTTTTGACAATTCATAACATTATAAGCCAATACTTTTATAATACTTGAATTTAGCTGATCTATTTTTATAACTTCAAAATCCAATAACATAACATAAACACATTAATCCTTTTATGTGAAACTCATAGAATATAGTTTTTTGGCCTGACCTAAAGCATACTTACACAGTTAGTTGTATCCAGACTCCAATGGTCCACTTTGATTCCCGTGATACAAATCCTCCTCCTCCTCTACACTGCTTTTGGCACTTCCATCTGCAATATATTTGTGATTTTCTTTCTTGTAACGACTGGAACATCTTGTATTCCCTTTTGCTTGTCATCCATCTGTCTCCAGCTCCTTACATTCCGTCGTCATCTACTCAAGGAACAACGTACTTACATTATCAACTTACATTCGGCCTTCTCTTACTTGTTGTCACACAGTCGTTATTGTATATTAAGTTCAGTATATACTTGTACATCTTTTTCCACCCGAGCAGACTGCTCCACACAGACTGTTGCTTTTGAATGTTCATCTGTAGACTTACTATTAATTTGTTTTTTAATCTCTGCAGATACTTGTTACTTAATTACTGGAAGTGTTGAGTGTGTCAGGTGTTGAGGTGACATCACTGGTTTGTGTTTGCATCCATCCGTGTCTGGAACCTGAGTGTTTTCATTATACTCAGAATCAAGGAAATGAACTTTGCTTATTTATTATATGTGAGCAGCTTCTATCTTATAGCATATTTATGTGTTTGATTCTTGTGAAGGTGTTTGCATTGCCTGAAGCTATCCTGCTTTAAATAGTGTTAAGTGATTACAGGTGTACTATCTGCCCCCTTATTGTGTATAAAGTCACAATGCATCCAATGTCCCTCCAGAAGGTGTTCATAGTTGAGGCTGTTCTGTACCACCCAGACCTTGAGTCCCCAGCCAAGACTCCTGTGATAGTTATCATATACTTAGCGTCATGGTGTTGCTTTCCTTTGTGTCACCCAGTAGGTCTCAGGTATAGAATCAGCAGTCTCTAGTAATACTTGTTAACTGTGGGCAGCTAATAGAGACAGGTTGTCAAGTACTTAAAACATCTGCTCTCTTGGTGTAACCTAGAGTAGCTAATTTCTGGTCTCCCTTGTGGTGATGGTAATGTGTGATTCCCATCCACTCAAGGTGAAAGAGCTGCTTCTTATTACTTATGTTGTACTTAATTTAGTATTCATGTTACTAGGTAATGCTGTAGAACCTCAATTTACTGTCATTGCCATAGTGATTTGGCAGACTGGTTAGTAGATTTAAGAGGTCACCTCATACGTACACAAATTCCATGATTTATGTCCTAGCCGTGATACATTACCTACTAACCTTCATGTTAAGCATGGTCATGATTTCAGCACATTGGATTGAAATGTATTTAGTTGTTTATTGGTAATGTTGCAACTAACTGCGTTGTTTGGTGAGCTGCCACTACCTAACAAAGGCTGACCCTCAGAAAAACATGGAGACTGCCTTTCAGAACAGTGGTGATAATGATCATGTCTCAAATATTGGATAACTTGGATCACAGAAAATTGACTTTGTTTGATATCAATGTTTGTTTGTATCTAACATTGGATATGAAATACTTTGCAATGTCCTTTGGGTTACTTTTGTGTATGAACGCAGCTGAAAGCCAATGATAGTACACTTCATTTATGCAACATTGTATACTATTGGAGCAATAATAGAGTTTTGTAGCGTATTAGTTGCAGGTTATTTTATTAATTATTTATGCAATTGGTGTTATTGTAAGTCCTCGATGAATCATGGTAACACTTAATGCAAGGAGTGTTCTGCCATACCTTACTGTAAGTGTCTTAGTGAACAAAGAGGATACCATCATTTCTCTACTAACAACCCATATCAAGGCAACCACTTCAATGTGTTGCACGACCTTTATCAAGCTCAGTATTATCATTACCATACAAGAGCTTTAAAAAGAGCTCTATTTGATTCTCTCTCTCTCTCTCTCTCTCTCTCTCTCTCTCTCTCTCTCTCTCTCTCTCTCTCTCTCTCTCTCTCTCTCTCTCTCTCTCTCTCTCTCTCTCTCTCTCTCTCTCTCTCTCTCTGTGCAAAATTATCTGGTCAATCTCATCACTGTATTTCTCCATTTGGCAGCTCGGGGGTTCTTAAACGGTCAGTTTTGTTTAACTAAGACTAACTTAGCTGCCTCCACCTACACTTAATTAACAACTGCTCATACACAATGTTTCATACGAGATGTTGTAATTGTGGTTGTACTATATTATATTAAGGTTTGTCATTCAAGATTTGGTTGTTAATAGCTGTTTATAGTTTTTTTTTTATCATAATGGGTAGTAGATTTTTTTTGAATGAGGAAAGTGTCATGTTAAGAAAAGCAAGATGTGTTTTGAAAGTGATGAGAAAAGGAAGATGTGTTTTGAAAGTGATTAATGATGAGTATTGGTAGAGATGTAAGAAGGTTTGTGTTGCAGAGATGAATGAGTACGGACTGTGATGAGTGGAGGTGATGAGAGAAGGAAGAAACTGGAAAAATAATACACTTAATCAGAGAAGATGAAGTGTGTAATGGACTGTTTGTTTTCATATAGGAAAATTACCTTTATTAATACTATAAGATTAGCATATGTTATAATTACAGTGGATTATTTATTTCATGCACAGTTGTAAGTAAGAGAAAACAGATCAGGGAAGACATAAACATGTTTTTTTTTTATATATATAAGTTCAATTAATGATCTTAGGAATAATTAATTAATGCCTTTGATATATACTCTTGATTTATGAAGCAGATTTATCGCTAGTGATGATCAAGTTTCATTACATATAAATTTGAGGAAATATCAAAATATAATAAACATAAAATTCAAGTAGGTTTAATGGATAATCAGATACGTTTAGGGTAAAAGAATTTCTTGTTTATTTGTGTATGGTTCTTGTTGAATTGTATGGAAAGGCTTAAGGAAATGCTTGTAATAGGCATGAAATAGGCTGCTGGTAGAATATTGAGATAAGGCGAAAAAAAAATCGAGTTTCAGAGCAGCTGGGTGGAGTATTGTTGAAATATCAGTTATAATTTCCTGCCAACATCAAATTGACTTATGGGTAATAGTGAAGAGTCTTGTGCTACGCTAAATTAGGGTTAAGGGTGTTGAGTCCTATTGTTCTATTTGTGGTGACTTGTTTGCAGCTTTAATGAATGGGTTCAATTCAACTTTTCTAAGCCAAACGTCCACAATGGAATCCTTTAAGTGCATCAAATTGTATCAACACGTGCTTGTTATATGAAGTTTTTTCCTCCTCCACCCGTCCCGTCCTGCTTGATTATATTTTGAAAAAGTTGTCGACATCTTTAAATGTAATTGTGATTTGTGACAGAATTTTCTGTAATATTTTTGTATTCTTGGTGACAAAAAAAATAATTCCACTTTTGTGTCTGGTAGCTAAATAGAGATGGTTTAAATTTGTCAAGGAAATGTAGCAGGTTATCTTTGAGCTTTGTAGCTTATCAAAGCTTATCAAGATATATAGAATTGCAGCTTATGAAATTGTTGTAGTCAATTGCTTTTCATTCCAATTTGCAAGTTAATGTAGATGATACTGTGTACACATATTCTTGTGGACAAAGTTGTATCTTTTCTTGTCTTAATGTTGTGGTCACGTCATGTTTTTCAAAGAACTAACTATCAGAAGGAAGTAATTGTTCCATCCAAGGTGGCACTACACCCCTCCCCTCCTCCCCCTTGTCACTATATTCACTTGTAAAACTTCATATATAGCAATATATTTTCAAAGAATATGAGGAACCTTCTCAGTAAGTTTGAATTACTGACCTTGAGTCAATTACATTCTATGGAGGCTAACTGTCTATATTACAATAATTTGTTGATGCAAAATTGTAACATTCTTATTATAACAGTTTAAGTCAACGGTTCACATATTCTCATGTTAGAGGTTGAGTTTCCTTATAAATTCAATTCAATCATATTTGAAATTGCAAGGACATCAAAATAGTAAATAATAGCTGTATTCATATAAAACAAGGGTGTTGGCTTATTTAAGGCTGGTTGTTGGAATCACATAAACAGGTTTGTGAGAAGTTCAGTTTGATATGACAATTACACTCCTGATTTTACTGATGGCTTTAAATTCTACCATGGCTGGTTTTGCTGTTCTTTGTCCTTCCCGACACTTCCAATTCCAATGTGTGTCCGATGTCCTTACAACTGAGCTACACGCTATTCACTTTACTTTAAAAAATCTTCTACCCATCTTCATCTTTTGTAATTTTCACAGATTCTCAAAATTCTCTCTGCCTCCTATGCTCTCTCAATGCTATTCACCTTTTAGTTTGTGGAATGCAAGAGTGGCTGTTTCACCTCTTTGTCTATAAAACTTGTTCTGTTTCTGTTGGATTCTGAGCCATGTTGGTAGTACTGGTAATGAATGTGTCGACTCACTGGCCCAATCTGCTGCTATATTAGGATATGTTTCATGAAAGTCTCAGCCTATCAGTATTTCGCTCCTCTTACCTCCATTCTACTTAGCCGTTGGTAACCCTTCTGGTTTGACCTCAAATGATAAACTTTGTACTGTTTAATCATCTATCTTTCTTTGATCAGACTCATGTCACAAGAATGGACGGTGGGAGACTGCACTTACATCATTACGTATTGTATAAGCCACACTAATCTCACTCATTCCTTTCTTATGACACATTCCCCAACAATCTTATTTATGATTTGTAATAATCCCTTCTCTGTATACCACATTTTATCTTTGTTACATTGCTGCTTGAGGTGTAACTCTTCCTCACTTAACCCATCTGTCTCGACCCTCCTCGCCTTAATGATATTTATACAGAATCACCACATTTCTCTTTAGATAATATAATTTTCTTCCTGTGACAAACCCACATCCTCCATTTGATCCGACCATTTCACTATATATAACCGTTCTTTCCTTCCCATGCTATGCCGTGCCATTATTTATTTTCTGCCATTTTCCTTTAAGCTTACCATAGCCCTTAGGACTTCTGATGTCTTTGCGCTTATTTTATTTGTATTAAGTCACTCACTCGGTGAGAGTTAATTCAGAGTACTTATGTATATACAGATTCCCTTTGATACGTACTACAACACTTCTATAGGACATGCAAACTAAGAAGTGATGTTTAAATTTGGGATATATCATGCACATTCTTCGGCATAATGTATAATGTTCCATAGAAAACACAGGGATCTATAAAAAAAAATTTTGGGATGAGTCCAGCCTAGCACACCACCAAAAGGTAAACAACAGTAATAATTATATTTGTTACAATAACTGAATGTGAGTTTGCTGTGTGACAGTAACATAAAAATTATACATTTGTGCTCATTCCCAGATTTTTTATTTACTTATTAATTTATTATTGTTTTTATTGTTATTTTCTATTTTGCCAAAAATATATTGAAGTTTTGTTTAGAGAATTTAGTAGAAATACTTTACTAGATTTCTGCAGTCTTACATATCTTTTTTTATAAGCTGTTTGAATAAAATATATTTAATTTATCAGTGTTTTGGCATTATGATTTACCGCTAAACAAAATGTTTCAGTTATTTACTTGTGATTAATTAATTTATTTTGTCTTAATTTATTTGAACTTATAGATGGAGATGCAAAATTACCCACTTATGACACAGTTTGAGGTGATGTGTGTGTGTGTGTGTGTGTGTGTGTGTGTGTGTGTGTGTGTGTGTGTGTGTGTGTTTAGAAACTTTGAGGTTTGTTGCAGAGAACTTGACCCAAGAATCATATTCTGTAATGTTTGTGTGAATCGTGTCAGAAATGTTTCATTTTTTACACATGATAATATTAGAATACAGTAGTTTTCAGCAAATTTATGTCTCTCATTTGCCCTATTTGCATTGAAAAGCTGTTATATAATGTGGCATTTGGTGAAGTGTATCGCACCTCATGTGAATGTGTGTTGTTAATTAAGTGTGTGCAGAGACAACAGTGTATCTGAAAAGCACTCTCAAGAGCAGATTAATCAGAGAGGACAGACAGTGTGTTGAATTAGTATGTGGTGGTGGTGGTTGAAATCAAAGTGAAACTGGTGCACATTCTTGTTTGCAGTTTTATTCTTTGTTGTTGCATGTGGTCTGTATCTTTATCATTCTTATTGTTTCCTGATTTATGAACAGTTGACAACTGTAATATAGAGCACACTGTACACTGTACACTGTACACCAGCACACTGTTGGGGTCGTGGGTACAGCCTTTGTAATGGCATGCTTTCATGTCTTGCCGAGGCAGGTGTCGGGCCAACACTCCTGAATGGAAGTCACAAACCCCGGGTGAACATTGAGTACACATTCACTGCTGGGTGGACAGTGTTGGGTGTAAGGAGATTGCCCGTCTTTCTCCGTTCCATCCGGAAAAATATCAATTACTTAACTGTAAATGCTTTCAAAGATGAAATATATCAATAATGTTAAAGAGATCTTGAAGTAATCAGTATGTCATTGGTGATACATTGATACTTTACTGTAGTGTTAACCGCTACAGTTAAATTGTGGTGTTGAATACTTATACATGTACATGTTGAGTGCAACACGAGGCAAAGATGAGACAAAACCACTTATATATTTGCTTTGCGATGGATGGCATGCTTGCTTGTACTCAGCTCATTTGTGACATGAAATATTTGATTGACTCATTTATTATTTTTTTCAACTGCTATACTTCAGACTCAAAATGTGCCTGATAACGAAATTGCATTACCCTGCATTTATTAGTACTGAGCCATTACCTGGTTTGTCCCTCCATTATCCTGCCAGAAAGCATCAGCTACGGTACCTCACAACCCCTCCATCCCTCCACCCTTCCATCCCTCTACCCTTCCACCCCTCCACCCATCACATGTGGAAACATTTTATTTATTCCAATGTTCATGAATACAAAACTTGGCATCCATAGATATTCCTTAAGTGTTTTTTTCTTCTAATCTCTGATACTCTAGAATCCATTCACAATGCATAGATGTATGCATTTGAGACAATAAAATGAAAATGTGCAATAAAAAAGGGAAATTAAACAGTCACCTGAAGTCTGTGAAAAACTTTCCTATGATGTAAAAATTTCTCTATAATGAGAGAAACCACTTGATATGATTTTTTTTTTCAGTAAAGTCTTTAGAATATATAATTTCTTTGCTGTATACATTTAAGAAAGGTGTTGAGAAAAGTGTACAGGTTTATTTCCGTTGGTGGTGTGGTAGTGTGTCAGATGGTGTTGGTTAGCGGTGGTGTGGTAGTGTGTCAGGTGGTGTTGGTTAGCGGTGGTGTGGTAGTGTCAGGTGGTGTTGGTTAGCGGTGGTGTGGTAGTGTGTCAGGTGGTGTTGGTTAGCGGTGGTGCTTGTGGAGGCTGCGTAGGGAATGGCAAACCTAATTACCTCGGAATCAATAGTTTCACCCACCACGGTTACCTTAATAAATAATCTGAACTGTATAGCTGTAGTAGTATAATTTTGATAATTGGTTTGGGGTAATGTTATAAAAAAAAAAATGAATCTTTAAGGAAAAACAATTGTATATAAAAAGTGAAGATATACATTTAGTACTTTAAAAATACTTATTCTTGAAATTAGAATTGAGAATAGAAGTGTGTGTTACATGACCTGACCTTACGTAGCAATGATGATGGTGAAGGTCAAGTGTGCTGGTGGAGAACATGTATCATTCTTGTTAGATATATGGTGGTTATCAGGTGTTGGGAAATGACTAGTCAGTACAGTAATTAAGGATGGATTATATTAATTACTGATCATTATCACTCTTTGTGCCGCAACAACTGAGGTGATGACACTCAGTAATTAAGAAAGAAAGCTTAATGGTTATAGAATTCAGAAGATGAAACACATGTGACTTAGGTTGTGTTGCAAGAGTCACCAGGAACTGCTTCGAGTCATCAAACGTTATTGATTTTGTATGTAGGAGCATATCAAATAGTTGAGTAGATTCATATACTGATGATAAGGTTGTATGATGATTTTGTGATTGGAAAAGCAAGCAAGAAAGGAAAGGGAAGAGGCACAGTGACTATTGAGCTGTGTAGATGCAAGTGCCTGCCAGTATCTGTTATTAGAGAGCAAGTTGTACATTCAGAGCAGGAGGGAAATTTCAGGATTCCTTATTTAATACAATATAAGATGCAATGTAAATTTGTAAAGTTTTCACTGAGTTTGATTGTGAAATTTGGGAAGAGGAACAAACTTCTAATTTTTTTGCTGAATCACATGAAATTATATTGATATTATGTAATTTATTTCATGTGGCATTGATGATAGATTTATATATATTGATGGATTTTGAGTGACAGTAATTTGACAATCTTTTATTTAGTTATGGTAAAGTTAACTTGTTGTATTACATGATCCAATTTGTTTTAGTCTGGTTTGTAAATTCATGTTGCCAAATTAGTCATGTGTACTTGAACATTAGTGTAAAAAGTAATTACGGAAACTTGAATTCCATACTTTATTGCATTGCAGCTTACAGAAATTAAACTATTAGTGGATGTAGTTGAATAGTACCGAGTTTGTGTAACATGCATAAGAAGTGTACCATTATAGTACAGCAGGATATGGGAATCGTGTTGAGAGTGACTGATTCGTTCAGTGACGGGATGGAAAAACTGCCAAAACAAAAATTAATGAGTGTTGAAATCAGAAACATAACTACAGAATGGGTGAACAAAAAAAACAAAAACAAAAAAAATACTGGCATGCAGGTTTGGATAACAAATCTAACCTACTATATCTGCTGTTATTGAACTACTAGTCTATGTTTGCACAGTCTTAGAAGGTGTTAGGAATACGTGAATCAATAGCACACTAGTTCTTTTCTCTCCTGCACCTTGAGTGAGGAAGGAATGTGCTTGTCCTGATGCTGAACACAGATTGTAGTGTGAAAAGGAGCAGCAGTAGGTGTCAGCATTCCACTCTAGGATAAATAATTACATGTAGAATCATTAATTATATGCTGTAAGAGGTGATAACTTTGATGTAAGGGCATGAATGAAAATAATTCCCTTCATAGAGATGCCTTAATGCTAGGTACTTTTACTAACTTTGCCAAAGATAGTTCCATTATATCTAAGCTTGGTAGTTTTATAGATCTTGTAGCTGTTTGAAGTTGTCTGGGAACAGCTGTCTCGCCCAGGGAGTTACATCACTTATAGAACACACACTTGCATTCCTCTCAAAGCTTCTATAGGAAATGTATTGCGGAACATTGCTATAATTGTGATATGAGGTTTTGTTTGAGCACAGTACTTTTTTATTTTCAATTATAGATGAGGTTCTGCTTAGTTGATCATATAAGATAATCTTGTTCTTCATGAATTTTGTTACACATCTTTTTTATGATTATTGAAATTCATGACTTGTTTTTGTTGTCAGTAAGTCTCAGGCATTTTTTTCTAAGTAACCTTGAACACTTTACTATCTGTTGCACTTTGCTCTGATGGTATCAGTTGTACATGAGTGTCGCCAATTACCTTATCCTCCTCATTTATCATTATTTCCACACACAGAATGATCTCCTCTTAGCTCTATGGTGAAATACTGAAAGATATGTAAACAATTATTTATTTTTGAGTATGCTTTAGTTAGTATTGCAGGTATTGATTTAAGAAGCCATGAAGTGTGTTGAGTGGAGTTCCCTGGGCGGGCTGTTATCACCACCTTTGTTTCCTACCATCTCAAAACACAAGGAACGTCTGTATTGCTTCACCAAACAGGTTCACAACAAAGAGTCATTGCCATTATGAATATACAGTAGTAACATTATTCATTTATGAGTTTATTTTAGTATATGGTGCACTACACGCCATGATATTTATAGCAGGTGTTTGTTTGGCCATTAAATACAGCACCTAGAATTTTTTGTTTTTTTTTGTTTAATTGGGTGAGTTTAATTAATTTGCCGTGTGGTGTATTATTTTATCTTTTGAATGGGCCTTGATTGAGCCTTTGCAATATTCCCCTTTAGTTAGTCTTCCCAAGGTCTGGAAAGCATTGGGGAAAAGTTACAATTAATTATTTTGATATTACGTAGTAACTTTTTTTTTCTTTTTTTACTTAATGTGTATGTAGATGGTTTAGAGTCTGTTCTTGATATGTTTTACACATTTTTTATGAACCTGTAATATGTTGACAGAATAAATATGATTATAAACTCTCCACTTTGTGTTTTCCTGAGAGGAAATGTTTTTTTCTTACGTATTAAGTAGTGCACACACACACACACACTCTCTCTCTCTCTCTCTTTCTCTCTCTCTCTCTCCTCCCCCTCCCTCCTGGGGCACGGCGGCTACTTGGTGAGAGGTAGCAGTCTTTAGTTACCCCTAGCAGAAATATGTGGTCTATATGGTATACCTAGCACGAGGAGATAATTTTTATTATATTTTTGTGAAGAAAATATATGTGAGTGAAATTTGTGGTTCTAGGAAGAGAGGAAGGCCAGTTGTAAAATGAAAGGATAGGGGGATAGGGAGAGGTGGATCGAGACTGTTTTACAATTTTTTATTAAAAAAATACATAATGTTTATCCTAAATTATAGTGACTCATATATCACAGCCATTTAAAAATTTACAATGTCCCTGCTGATGATTAAGAAAATGACAAAATTATTCTATAATTATTTAGTAAATAATACATCACAGACATCATCAAAAACCCATCTCCTTGTTACCAAGGTGGACAGAGGTAGATGCCAGAGGAAAGAGAAAACAAACAGTAGGTAAAAGGAATAGTAGAGATCACCCAATGAAATGGGTCACACAAGCACTTCACTCTACCCTTCAAGCCCGAGGGGATCACAAACTACCCCCAAACCAAACTGATCCACAATATAAGTCGCTTTTGGGAAAACCATTTCTCAGCCTTTAAACTTAAAACATCACACACAATTAAGACACATCAGACATGTTCCAAAATTACAGAAATGCCATAATATGCATGCAAAAAAAAAAAAAAAAAAATTCCATTGAGCTGAGGTTCACTTCAGGCACAGTGGATCTACAAACTAAAAAATAAAATAAAAAATATATAAAGAGAATATTATAAATTATTTATAGTACTCAAGATCCATAACATTACCAGGGCTGGGAAAATGTTTGTATTTCCAAACAAAAAAGTAAACTTTAGAAATCCCATAAGTTGAATCTATGAACAGGTTGGATCTAAGAGAGAGAGAGAGAGAGAGAGAGAGAGAGAGAGAGAGAGAGAGAGAGAGAGAGAGAGAGAGAGAGAGAGAGAGAGAGAGAGAGAGAGGGAGAGAGAGAGAGAGAGAGAAAGGGGCATACTATATAGCATTAATTCCGTGAAATTTTCGCAGGTCCTGCTAGTAATAATGAATATAACAAAAACTGGTGGATTTGAAAAAAATTATGTAAATATAACTTTAGAAACCTTAAACATTAACCTTAGAAACTTTAAAAAAAATTCTCCCAGAGTAGTAAATAAACAAAAATAATGACTAAATGATTTTCCAAATATTAAACAATGATTGCTACGAGAAGCTATGAGCCCTCGTTGCTCTGCTGCAATTCAAACACGCCAACTTCGTCCCCGCATCGGTCAGAGGAATTCCTCAAGTATATCATGATGGTTTTACCAATTTTATCGTCAGTGGTCGTGAAATTGGTGCTGTTAACCCCTAGCTGGCGGTGGAACTATATATAGACGGTCTAGATTCCATCAAGAAGTTGCGGGCTGACTATATATAGACTCATCTCCAAAATTAATCCCCTGCCCTGACCTAACCAAACCGAATCTAACTGGTGGATCCCAAGAAATCATTTCTGACTGGCCAATATGAGGTAAGAAATGCTCCTAATAATGAAATATGAACCATCAAGTTTATTAAAACCACCGATAGTGTATTGGCTGAAACTGCAATAATAGTTACTGAAACTTGGCTCACAGGTGGTTTATTTGCCAACTCCTTGGGAGTGCCATCCCTTGTACATAGACGAAAATTTACTTACCCAGTATAAGTTTTCTTCACTCCTTTATGGTTGACGCCGTGGTGACATCAGCAACTAGTGGAGTAGCTTTCTGCAGCCAACAGGAATCAGCTTGTAGGAGTTGAAGTATGACTAACCTGGTGAGTCATACAGAAGACGCCTTTCCATTGCTGGAATTCCACTGTCACTGTCATTCGTCATTGTGTCAGTTTATAATGAGCCACACGTGAAAACAATGGTCAAATCTTATCTATTTTGGTAGAGCCGCCTCGTCACCTTTCTTCTTGGGAATTTGATGGGGCCGTGCAGGCTGTGGTGCCACAGCCTCTAGTGCCCCAAAAGTGCAGGTTGCAGATGAATGAGTGGATCAGATCCTGTTGAGTTGACCTGTCCTTTGGAAGAAGGTCCTGGTGTGTTTGAGTACTTTGAAGGCCAGGCCAGGATCTTGAGAGCCACCTAAGATGTCTGTTATTGTTGGTCTGCGGATGTGGAGAGACGACAGTGAGTGAAGGAGTGCCATGCGGTGGGAGTGGTGATGAGGACAGTGAAGTAGGAGGTGTTCTGGGGTGTCTGGTTATGTAGGGCACCAAGGGCAGTGGGGGTCATCAGTCATGCCCAGCTTGTGTAGGTGGGAGTTTACCTTTCGTCCTGCCCGGCTTTCCTCTTCATCTTCTTCTTGTGACCTGTTTACTGTTTAGTTGGTGGTCGGTGGTGCCTTTGCAACGGCCTCCCCTCTATAGAATTTTTGACTTATTTTGTAATTTTTTGTGTGTTCTATGGATTGTTTACGGTTTGTTTAATAATAATATATCTTAATTTAGGGTGCTGTAAGGTTTGTTTATGTTTAATTATGGTGTATTGGGTATGTGAAAATATTGGTATTTTTGTCGTTTTTTTCAGTTTTGATTTTTTTTGGGTTTATTTATGGTTTTTATTGTGCTTAAATATGTTTTTACATATTATTCAATGGTTTATATTGGTTTAATGACGTTAGTGTTGTTTATTTACATTTTTCTATATTTTGTAGTGTAAATAAATATCTTTTATGAAATTAATGTAACTTGAATATGACAAATAGTTATGTCAAAGCTGGTTAGGTAATCTATTCTATGTTTTGAAATATATATCATTGTTTATCCTTGTGTCATAGACTCTGCCGGACCACTGACATCTGAGGGGCCGGTGTAAGTACCAAAATATTTTAGTAATTCCTAGCCTTACCTCTTTATCCTCAGCCTTATAATTAACAGGCAAGGTAAAATAAAAAATCTAGTATGTTTTACAATCATTAATTACTTGCGTTATTAAGTAACTAGGTTTATTTTGATGTTTAATTCATTGAGCAGTGAGAAGAGGCAGATAATGACTGTGAAAGGGGCAGACAATGAGAGTAATAGGACATGGAGGCACAGAGCTAGAGCATACAGGTGACTACTACCAGTACCTGGGTGTATGGATCTGTCTGAGTGGATGTGGAAGGTCAAGGAATGAGATTAGTCAAGACAATCAATGGATGGCCGTCTGCAAAGTGTGGAGAAAATATCATATCCCCTCTTGCCCTCCTTCTCTCTATAGAGAGAAGGAGGGCAAGAGGGGATATGATTGAGGTTTTCAAATGGGTAAAAGGAATTCATAAGGGAAACATTGATCAGGTTTTATAATTTAGTAGCCAGGATAGGACACGTGGAAATGGGTACAAGCTAGAAAAACTTAGATTCAGGACAGACATAAGTAGATATGGGTTCACAAACAGAGTCGTGAACGATTGGAATAGGCTGGATAGACATGTAGTAAGTGCTGAGTCAATAGGTAGCTTTAAAAGACGGTTGGATGAGAGTATGGATAGGGATGACAGGTGGGATGGCTAAATATTGGATTATTCCAAGGGTGAAGGACAAGGAACTGCCTCGTGTAGGTCATTAACTGGCCTCTTACAGTCTCCTAATTTCCTATAAATTTACTTGCCCTTTGATGAGTGTGGCCTAGAACCCACAAGTAGGTAAATCCCGCCATGTAAATGTGACCCTACCACTGTAATGTGATACCGTTGAAGTATCTGAGTGACTGGTCGTTAGCCTTCAGAAATTGTTGGTCGCGGCGGCAGTCAAAGGAGAACATTCAAGGAGGTGGCGCTTATCTGATCCTTCTCCTTGACTATCTGGTTGGTGTCCAGCTACGTAGTGTCATCTTTACCACCTTACACCGTCACTACAGGGTTAGTGGTATTCAGTTTAAGGAACAATTCACTACCTTGACAGGATTGAAGGTTTTATTTACCTTCCTTGATTAACTTGGTGTTGTTGTTGATAGGTCACGTATCACGTTCTTATGATGGTCACCGGTGCAGCTGACCCTGTCATGCTTGGGTCTGGTGCAGTGTTGGACCTTCTCTACCTGTCTGGGTATTATTTTACTCCTTCACCATAATGCTCTAGAGAATTGAGTGTTATTTTTTCCATTAACTGATAAATACTGAGGTTTTATTGACTACATTTCCGTCGCAAATCCCTAATTTTGGAGATATTCAATGTATTTTCTGAGCACAAATTGGAGGTTGGGCCAGGTGCAGACGCCATTTTTCTTCCTAGCCACACGCAATTTTCTTCCCTAGGTTAGGTCACATTATATTTAGTTTTGAAATGTCCATCAATGCAACGTGGCAATTAGTACATTGTTACGTCTTTCAGGGGGGCGTGTCCAGGGAACAAAGCCCCAGGGTTAGGAGTTTGGGTAATTCTGGATAATAAGGCCACCACCCCGATTTCCCGCCAACCCCCCCTATCCCTTCAAACAAGCTTGGGGGATCCTGGGGAATCGGGGGTTTTGGGGGGGGATGAAAAATAAGCGAAATATGGGCCTTCAAAAAGCAAAGAAAATTTCGAAATTCCCTAACGTAACCTAATCTAGCTGGGGGGGACTGCGCCCCCCCTGGTTTCCCCCGCTAGGACATTAACCTAACCTAACCATAACCTAACCTAACCGCAGCGCGATTGGCACGTTAAATTCTATAGATATCATGAAATCCTTATATGCCATTACCCACAAATCCCAGTCATAAACAAAAGAAAATCATTTCAATGTTTACTTGAGAGGTGCAGAGCTCGCTGGACTTAGAAACTGTTGAATTTTGCCACACTTTCGAGTGCTATTACAGCCACACTAGAAATGAGCACCTCATTTTTTTTACGTTTACGGCACCACTACCGAGTCTTCTACATGATATGTGAGTTTCGTGTTTGTAAGTGACACGGACCTATTCTCCAGTTTAACCGGAGTTTGCAACTTTACACCCACACTGTAACACTACATATTATGAGGTAGTTAGGAGACTGTTACGTGGTAGTTAGATTGTTAATTGGCAGCAAGATTTCCCTAAATGATGAATCCTTCCCCATTCTAAATGACACATCAGTTGGTTAGAATATTCACATTAATGTTAGTTTGCCTCCACCCGGCAGACTTGTCCACCATGCCCCGAGTAATCAAGGTTGGAGTATTGACTGTGAGTGACCGGTGCTCCTTGGGCGAGGCTCAGGATGAAGGGGGAGCCAACCTTAAGGCTCTGGTGGATGGGGGAACACTCTTCAAGGGGAAGGTAAACACACTTCTATATACTTAAGTGTCGACTCAGATAATTGAATTTTTTAATGCCTTTTTTTTTCATCTTAGCTTTGTCTGACACTCTTTGTATGTACTTTTATCTACACTTGCACATATCTATATATTTTTGTCTATCTATATTTATTGCCACTGTAAATAAGTATCTACATATTCCTGTATATTTCATCCTTGTCTACATAATCCTGTCTTATCCCATCATGATTACTCACCTAATTGGAACTTTTCAGCCACTCCAGCAAATACCCAACACTTTCTCCTCTCTATTCCATTCACTTTCAGTCTAATATGTGCTGACATTTATCCACCTCACTTTCTTGCTTTCTATTTTCATCCACACCAACATTAAATTTCCCTAATGTTACCTTTCCCTACAGTTAATCTTTCATTGCATTTTGGTACACCCTCTTATGCGTTCAAACTTTTAGCCACTCCTTTGTTGCATATCTATGATCCTTTGATGCTGTGTTTTATCCCAGAATACTTTTGAAGGTTTAAGGTGAATGTTGTAATTGATGTGATTATGTTGTTGATATGAAAGAAAAAAAGGGTTTGTGAATATCAATACTTGTAGTTGATTGTAATGACATATATACTTAGGTGTGCAAGTATTCCTGTGTCTCCGATGACCTTGTGCTGATCGAGGGCAAGCTGAAGGAGTGGTGTGAGGAGGAGGTGCATCTCATCCTCACCACGGGGGGAACAGGATTTGCACAGCGAGACGTAACACCAGAAGCTGTCAAGAAGGTAAGAGAATAACTATGGGGATGAAGAATCTTTGAGACCATTCAGTTAACTTATATATACTTCAAAACCACACTTTTAATATGATTACTTCAGTTTTTTTTTTTTAGTGTTGGTATATGTTATTTTTATGAGTGGTTTCATGTGCTATATTCCACACTGTGTTGGTTGTGTGCAGGTGATAGAGAGGGAGGCGCCAGGGCTGACCACATGCATGCTGAGTGAGTCTTTGAAGGTGACCCCGCTGGCCATGCTGTCCCGGCCTGTGTGTGGCATGAGGGGAAGGACCATCATTGCCACTCTACCAGGCAGCAGGAAGGGATCAGAGGAGTGTCTCAGGTAAAATTAACTCTACCGTGTGTAAATTCTATCGTTGAAATACATAATGTGGGATGCCTTTTTCTTTTTCTTAATACTCAACTCTGTGATTCGTATGTCAGTGTTAGGTGGAGAATATTGTTCCTTAACTCTCTCTTTACCTCTATGGATACATTTCTTGCTCATTATCCTTGCAAGTGACCCTATAACACACCTGCCTTTCACAGCTCTCTCTCTCTCTCTCTCTCTCTCTCTCTTCTCTCTCTCTCTCTCTCTCTCTCTCTCTCTCTCTCTCTCTCTCTCTCTCTCTCTCTCTCTCTCTCTCTCTCTCTCTCTCTCTCTCTCTCTCTCTCTCTCTCTCTCTCTCTCTCTCTCTCTCTCATATCTTCCATCTTTCCATGTTTGCATAGTTTGTTCCCAAATACTTATATTCTTTCACCTCCTCCATTTTCTCTCCTCCTAGAGCTACTTCACACCTCCCTATTGTTGGCATACTCACCCAATAAGGTGTATTAAAGTCAACCACCTCTACTTCCCTTTCTTTCATAAAGGTTCAGTTGCACGTCAAAACTCCTATATGTTTTAGAATTTTATTGTGAAATATGTAATAATGATTTTGTCAAGTGTAAATAAGTAACAGCCACATACAATCTGATGTGGTGGTAATAGTGTAGGAAGATTTGTATTCATAAGTTATATAAGTATTGTCCATATGACTTGATTAATATGAATTAATGCATTGTTTTGAACCTATTAAACCAAGTATTTGAGAAATTATTAGCAGTGGTAATGTTATGTCATAGGATATCAGTCCATAAAGTGACATTTCAGAATAATGTTTATATATGTTCAGAACCATTCATATATGAAATATGATAAGACATTTTTCAATCCTTCAACAGATTTATTTCTCCAGCTATTCCCCACGCAGTGAGTCTCATCATGGAGTGGAAAGATGAGGTGGAGGCCACACACACTGTGCTGCAGTCTGAAGGTGTGAAGGGTGGGAGTGCAGGGGGCCACCACCACCACCACCACCACCATTGTGGTCACCACCACCATTGTGGTCACCATCATCATCACCAAGAAAGTGAAGAGTCAAAGGCTGACATCTCACACATATCCAGTCGGCCCAGGAAGTCTCCTTACCCACTAATTCCAGTTTCACAAGCTGTAGAGACTGTCCTGTCAGAGGCAGAACAATGTATGACAGAAAACATTTCCACAAGAAACGCCCTTGGGTATGTTCTGGCAGAAAACATTCATGCTAAGGACTCCCTACCCCCCTTCCCTGCCTCAATAAAGGATGGGTATGCTGTCTTGGTCTCCGATGGGACCCGGCCGCGAACAGTCGTGGGAGATTCACCCGCAGGAATTAGTCCAAAGACGTGGACGGTGGTGAGTGGCTCGTGTATCCGGGTGAACACTGGTGCCCCCGTCCCTGAAGGAGCTGATGCAGTGGTGCAGGTGATGTATGCTCATATTTTGGCAGAGATAGTTGTAGACCCTCGGCTAATTTTCTCAATATGGTTTATTAACAAAAAGTATATAAGTATATAATTTAGGCACTTGTCTCCTGACTTATAATGACACAGTAGCCTTGTATTGGTTACATGTTTGTCGTCCAGGAAGTTAACATTACGAATCAGGGGAAAATGACCTTAATTATACATTTTTTGTTGATAAACTATATTGAGAATATTTGCAGAGGTTCATATTAATATAAACTAGAGTTACATAGCTAAAGTATTATTATGCAAAATTACATACTGTCATTACACTTAGTACAAGAATAGATGGCCTTGTATGTGGTGGTCATGGAGTTCAGTTCAATTCCTTTCAAAATATTGATGTAACTAATGTAATGGTAATGCAGTATGAATTGTTAATGCAGTGTGAATGCAATCCTACTAAATAGGAAATATAAGGTAATATGAAATGATGTGAGAAAATGCATTACAGTGTTGCATGCACAGAAGGATATTAAGGATCCTGGTTTACTCATTCCCTCTTCTACATTGAACATTCTTAAGCTGTCCTGTACTTCAGATCTCAACTGAAAATTTCATATCTCATCTAACTAAAATTGCTTCCATGAAGTTAAGTGTTTTGTGTTGTCTCCACAAATTTTTTTCCCTCGTATCAGATGGTAACTCTATACAGAGATTTTATCCATCCTTGTGTGGTGTACACATCTCATTCACTTGGAGTTCCATTCAAACAATATTATTAAATACAGAGGTATATGAAATTTTTCATCTCATCAGCTCTTGTCTTCAATCTCTCACATTCCACTGTAGTTCTTTTTCTTTTGTTGTCTTCTGTTATTTTCATGGTTATTGTTCTTCTGAACTTGCTATCTGCATGCCTCTCTGTTTGGGTGTTAAGAAGCGGTAGCTTATCACTAGTTTACCCCAGAGCCACTGGGACCAAGGTTTGGCAGTTCAGCCCTAGCAGCCAGACAGGAGACACGCTCACCCACCAATTGTACTTCGTACACGGAGTAAACCAACATTGGCTGCCCATCTGTTTTGATTCACTTTCACCATTCATCACCTAACTCTCTCCTCTCCACGAAATGAACTCCCTAAACAAGACTTCCTACTTTCACCCCTTTTTTGTCCACCTCACTAGTGCAGGAGTTAACCAATATCTTCACTCTTTCATCCCTTCCACTGGTAAACTCTGAAACTCTAACTAATTCTATTTTCTCTTCTTCCTATGGCTTGAATAGTCTCAAGAGAGAAGTATCACGATACTTCCAAAACTAAATTAGCCAATCCTTGTGAACTCATTTTTTAAATACTTTTGGGAGCAGCAATTGAGCAGGCTTTTTTATACACTTTTTATTTATCCTTTGACCCACTTCTCTTGTCTGTAAGAAAAATAACTAGTAATATTAGATTAGATGTTAACAATGAACATATTCTTCAGGTGGAAGACACAGAACTAACCAAAGAAGGAGAAGATAACTGCACTGAATTAGAGATTAAGATCTTGAAGACTCCCCGCGCCGGACAGGACATCCGGCCCCTTGGGTGTGACATCAGGGCTGGGGAGGAGGTCCTGTCTAAAGGCACCCTCCTTGGCCCCTCAGAGATGGGACTCCTGGCAACTGTTGGTGTCACCAATGTTTTGGTTGTCAGGAAACCTGTGGTGGCCGTCCTTTCAACTGGTACACTCAAATGTTTTGAATTGCAATTGATTGTCATTCATCTATCTATCTATAGTTTCTGTCACCTTGTTCTCTCCTTGAATGTCCCCAAAGGGGATGACCATGGAAGAAGAGCTTCTACCTGTCCCTGTCCATACATTCCCCCTTTTCTTGTTGAATCTATCCCCTTCTATCGGTAACTTTCATGCATGTACTCCTTTACCGTATTCTTTCATCTGATAACTGGCCTTCCTCTGTTAGGACCTTCAGTTTCACTTATATATATTTTCTTCACAAACTCCTCACTCTTCTTTCTCTCCAAACCACCAAGTCACCTCAACATATTTCTTTTTACCCATTCCAGTGCACAACACTTCACTCTTTTTGCACAAGTTCCCATGCTGTGTCCTTCATACATGTTTTCATTGCTCTCACCCTTCCATCTTGTCACACCGTATCCTCCAGATAATCCTCTTTTTTTCCCTATTTTTTCTGTGGTAATACTGACTGTTTAAGAATCGTTGGAGTAATTTGTTGAATTATGTCCTAATTGTAAATGAAACTATTTGTTGTGCTTGTATTTGTTCATTTCTTTGACATTATTCATTTCTGACCTCAGGTAATGAGCTGCAGGAGCCATTTGAGGCTCTTCGAGAAGGTAATATTAGAGACAGCAACAAGACCACCATCATGTCCCTCCTACAGCAGCACGGCTTCCCAGTGTTGAATGCTGGCATAGCACAGGACACACCCACAGCCCTCCTTAAGAGTATGAGGAGTGCCTTCAGTCATGCTGACATCCTGGTCACGTCAGGGGGAGTGTCCATGGGGGATAGAGATCTACTCAGACCTGTGCTCCTCTCTGACTTTGAAGCTCAGGTTCACTTTGCTCAGGTATCTGCTAAAAGTTGTCTTTCTTGTTATTTCTTTTTTGATAATTATGACCCTTCATCATCCTTTTTGAAGGGTTCCATACATGCTTGTTTGTTCTGTAAATACCTGCACATTTATGATGCCATGTTCCATATGCAAAGTCATTCCGTTGCAAGATTGACTAACCCAAAAGTAACAGGTGTGTTGGTGAGAATCAGTCTCAATACAGGAGTTTTTAAGAAAAAAGAAAAAAAATAGATAAAATTCACCCCCCTGTTATGTTTCCTTAGATATTAGATTTAGAATTATGAAACAAAAACCAGTATTCATAATTTTCTGTTAAGACAATATAACTGTAAGTACTGTAATTGAGAGGTAATTAAGTAACACTCAATCACTAGTTAATGGTGTATAGTCACAGAGTAGTGGTTTCACTGGAGTGTCTCTGTGCACAGTCACACACATATAAATCATTACACTTTATAAGGTAACGTGCTCAGTCACTTGTTACGGGGGTATAGTCACAAAGTAATGGCTTCACTAAGGTGTGTTACTATGCAATGGTCACACGTACACACACACTTGTCTCTCTTGTAGTTTTCTTCCTCGGGCGGACTTGGGGCTCCCCTGAATCAACATTCTATAGGGTGTGGCTTGACATTACAACAAGTGCAAGGCATGTCAAGAGTAATATACTATCCTACCTAAATACACACTATCTATGGTAAGGAACAGTGTTACATATATTATAACAGCCTGCCAAATAATTATTGAATTAAGAGGCATGTAAAGATGGGTGATAAATATAGTAGGTTATTGAGATATTAAGGTAATTATGGCATCTGTGATCAGAAAAAGCAGACAAAATAGATTGTACCATTCTATATGCATCAGTATATATGTACATATTACCTAAATGTGTAAGTACAATGGATTATCTATCTATATATGGTTACAGGTGAAAAGAAATACGTTGAGATGGCTTAGTCATATGGAGAGAAAGTAGAGTGAAGAAAGTGCACATCAGTGAAACTGAGTGTCCTAGGAGGAGAGGAGGGCCAGTTGTAAGATGTAAGGATAGGATGAAGGAGTACATGCATGAAATAGTTGTTGATAGAGGGGGAGGGATTGAACTAGCAAGGAGGCAATGTTTGAATAGGAAGAGGTGGAGACATTTTTGCTGTGCCTGTCCATTGGGGGATGTTGATGGAGGCAACGAAGCATCAGAGACTATAGATAGAATTGATGGAATAAGGGAATGAAGGTAGTAGCTTTACTCCCAAACTGTGAGACCACAACCTAGTGTATAAGTGTTTGACACAGCTGACTTGCGCTGTTGTTGGGTTGGTGCTCAGGACAGGAGGCAGATATCACCGGGGATGCTGGAGGTGCAACTGTGTGGGTTGGATTGTGGTTGTCGGGGTTAAACAAGTATTGGCACCAATAGACATGCTTAGGTAGTCAGGTCATCTTGTTCATCCACTCCATTTCAGTGTTGGTTTTTGTTTGTTTTTGCTTCTTGCACTTTCACTTTTTTATAATTTTCTTTACTGTGTTGTGTATTCATTCTGTAGAGTTTCACTTCTCACTGAGGGAAGGAGTAGGATAAGGTTGGGGGGAGGATTGGTCAACAAGGTGACCCTGGCTGTTGCGAGGAGTACCAGGAAACTCGTTTTGACCCCATGACAGGTCAAGAGTGTGTGTAATGTAGTGGTGTGTGTGCATGCCTTGTTTCAGTAGCAGCCTGGTATGTAATTAGTTAGATGTCTAAATCTAGCTCATCAAACCTACATAGACTTACATGACATATTTCTGGAATTCTTTTCATGTGTCAAGGTGTTCATGAAACCAGGGAAACCCACCACCTTTGCCACCTGTCACTACCATAACAAGAAGAAGCTGATCCTTGGTCTTCCTGGCAACCCAGTCTCTGCTACGGTCACCTCCATCCTCTACCTCCTGCCACTGTGTCGCAAGATGAGTGGCAGAGCTGTTTGTGAGAACATGTGGATCCAAGTTAAGGTATGTACTTGCATTTGGATGTTTGGATTACTTGTTTCACCTCCAGCTGCACATTTCTCAAGCTCTTAAGCCTGTTTTGTTGAACTTGCTTCTACTCTGCCGGGAGAATATCTAAATGATTTCAGATTTACTGCTGATATTGTTGTAATGAGTGAATTAACAGATGAACAACAGTAGATGATTTTGCAGTTGCACAGAGAAAGTGTGTTTAAAGATGAACATGAATAAAACAAAGATAATGTTCAACAATTACATACTAGGCTATGAAATTAAAATATATGATGAAATAATAGAATGTGTCCAGGAATACACTTACTTGAGACACAGGTTTGCTGTATGTCCAGATCATGAAAAAAAAATCAAAAGAGAAATAGGGATGGGGTGGAATACTTTTGATTGGCAACACTATGTATGAAAAGTAATCTTCCATTACCACTGAAGGGAAAGGTATTAGTATCAGTGCACTCTACTCGTCCCATTGTTCCCCATACCATCAAAGAATGTGTGTTTTACTGTGTGTTTGACGTAACGTGGGTCAAGTTACGGTGATACACTCTGCCTCCTGTGTTACATGTAACTGTCTCAAAATAATACTCGGAAGGGCAAACATAGGTGAAAATAGGGACTTGGCCGAAGTTTTGGCACCAATTACAATTTTTCTCATAAGCTTATGTATCTATATCTAACGAATTCATATCTAATGCGTTTTTTTTGCACCAATTATTCGTTAGACGGGAGATTCTACTGTATAAGGGAAGTGTACAAAATCATTGAAGAAACTTTGTCCAGTATGTACATATATTCACTCATCTAAACCTTATAATACTCAAACTGTATAAATTAACTTCACATACTACTGGCCCTTATTACAAACCATGAACTTACAGCTTGCAGAAACCGTGCAACTTGATCCCCGGCCAGAGTACCACCGAGCCTTCCTCTCATGGGTCCCGGGAGCAGCTGTTCCTCTTGCCTACTCAACAGGCAATCAGCTTTCCTCTCGCCTCCTCTCCATGGCCTCAGCTGAAGCCTTGCTTAAGCTGCCTCCTGCTAGCCCAGAAAGCAAGAGTCTGCCTGCAGGATCATTGGTGGACGCTGTACTACTGGGAATGTAAACCATTGCTTCAGATTATCAAGGTAAACCAACCATTAAGGGAGCTTCCATTTAAAAGGTAATTTCTTAAAAATCTATAACTTTATGTAATTAATTATTTCCTTATAAACAAGGCAATTTTACTATGATTGAGGCACAAACATCCATATATATTCATTAGTATATTTGATGTGAATTTTTTTAATAGTTTCGAGGGTAAAAATGCTCTATCTTTGAGGGTCTTCTCGGTTATTTTTCAATGACATAGGATGAATTGTTGTTATTTCATAATATTTCTTTGTGATAAAAGTTACCTACAGTTTTCAGCGATATATACTATAGATGTTTGAAAAAATATGAAAAAAAATAATATGAAGAATTTTGCAGTAATCAAGGGTCTTTCCGTAATTTTGTGTAGGGAATTCTAATCTGGACATCGTGATTTTTATAATTTAAAGTGAAAGTAACGGATAATTAAGGCTGTAAAGGAGGAAAAACATATTGAGATGTTGGCTTTTAATAACTTAATTTTTTGTTTCCCTATCTTCACCTAACACTGCAAAATTCTAAAAAAAAATTCAACTCTTAAATTTATCTGGTTTTCAGTCCATATTATTTCAGTTGTTCCTAGTCCTCCTTTGCCTGAGTAATAAGGCAAAGTATTATCCCACTAGGGAGGGTTTGAAGAGGTGCAACCCTTCTCATTGTCACCAGGCTGTTGACATAAAACCCGCCCGGGGCATATTCATCTGTAGTGCTCAGGATCGTAAGACATGAGTTAGTGTATCAGACTTGTAAGAACACACATAGAGAGTAGGTAGCAGAGGTAATTTCTGTGGGAGGGTAGGAGGAGGAGGGAGGATCACGGGGTGGGGGATGAACTGCTGGAACACAGAGGGTGTTATCAGAAGTTGAATGTGATGAGGTAGAGGACGCAGTCAAAATTGAAGCATCAATGAAAGGTTTTGGCATAAAGGCTTCAATATCAGAGATGGTCTCACTAGGAGTAGGAGAGTAGACAGTGGGAGTAAAAGTTTTCTTGGTAGAAGACTGTAGGGAAGAAATTTGTGTGTAAGGACAAAATAGGATCAGTAAGATGGTTTTGGAGGGAAAGCACAGGAGCAATGCTTGATTGATGTAAAAATGTGGGTTTCTTGTCTATTTTCTATTTGAATCTTCAAGTCATTGGGGATCCTGTATGGCTGTGAGGCATGGACACTGAAGAAGTGAATTGATGTCTTTGGTAATAAGTGCCTTCACAGAATCATGGGCTATCACTGGAATAACATTGTGTCAAATTAGTGATTGCTTTGTGAGACTGAATCAAGGCCTATTATCAGCATAGTCTGCCAACGTCAACTCTGGCTATGTGGCACCTTGCCCAGAAGCTGATCCTGCTTGTCAGGTATGGCATGGAGGCCAAGGGGGCTCCACCAAAGTTTGTGGCTGGGGCAAGTAGATGCTTCCTGTAGGGTGTTACTTTGTATTGGCACGTGATGGCTGGGCTTGGCGTGGAAGGGTGGGCGAGGCGATGTGCCCCTCGGCATATACCTCTAATGATTGATTGATTCTTCGAGTGTTAGACAATGTTTGAGGCAGGGCAGTAACCAGATTCAGATTTGTAGACGAAACAGTCTTGGAACTTAAGTACAGTTTGCACAAATGCAATTTGTTGAGGGACAGTTTGTACAAGTATGGCCAGTTGAGGCACAGAGAAGGCAATGTGCGGTGGATCTACAGTATTGTGCTAAATCTCCATATCTCCAGCAGTTTAGGCACTGGTAGTGTGGAGGAATATAAGGTTTAACCTTACAGAAGGTCCCACCTGTATATACACTGTCGAGATACTGGGAAAGGTTTCCAATCAAGGTCTTCAAGGGTAAGCATTGCTTCAGCTTGGGATTCTGAGTCTATAATGACTAGGTGAGATGTCAGGTCGTGTGAGGAAGGTTACCTTTCCCACCTGTTTGGATGCATCTTTTGAAATTGGAAAGTGTTTACTGAGTAGGGATATAGAAGTATTTGTTGAGAGAAAGAGGGGACAGTCTGGATTATAGAAGAGAGATCTTAGGATTGGTGAGTGGTTTTACTTTCTGGATATACTGTTGATGCTCAATTTAACGGACTCTGTCCGCTGGTGGATAATCAACCCACTAATGGACTAAAGTCCATTAGTGTAAAAGAAAGTCCAGTAGGTGGCAGGTGTGTAGGTAGAAGCCCGTAAGAATTAACCAAACAACAGACTTTTTACACTAATGGTGCCAGTAGGCTTGATGGAAGCCATGGTTCCAAGGTGATTATAATAGAGGAAGATAAAGGCAAGAAGAGGTTGGTGCTAATGTTAGGGAAGCAGATACAAGAGGTGGTGGAAGAGGAGATGGAGTTGACAGGTGGGTGGTTTGGGGAGTTTTCAGAATTGAGGAAGAAGGTGTGTCCTTGATAAAGTCAGGGGAGTCGGGGGGATGAATTTTTTAAGGTGTTCCCCAATGCACCTGTTAATTTCAAAATTTCATTACTGCCCATGAGCTGAAAGTGGGGAATATAACTGGTCTGCTCCCCATAACCCTCATAGGCAATGAAAAAGGAAGGTTAAACTGTGCTCATGGCACCCTCATGCTGTTCATGACTTAACTCATGTTAGCCTTTCATCCTCTCAGCACGGCTGTCACACTTTAGGAAAAGAAGGGGATAGTGGAAGATTAGGAAGAAAAAGGCATGAAACAAGAGAAAAGAAAAAGGTCGCAATAAAATTGGTTGGATCAGAGATTGAAGTCCGAAACAACAGTGCATCGGGCCACAATCTCTGGTCCTGAAGCCTCTCTACAACAGCAATGGGCTTGGAATCAGAGGGAACAGAAACAGGGAACACATTGATATGTTTGTATATACAATTTTTAATTGTCCACTTTGCCTTAGAAAGCAAGAAGAGACCCTGCTATTATACAACACAGGAACACTCGTCACACTGACATGAGTCTTTGAAGCAGTTTTCAATAGAAACTTAAAGCACTTCAAGGCTTATCCTCTACACCCACAATAAGCCAAAACAACCAATAGTACTTTATTACATAAATATTTAGGTTAGCTTATTAACTTAAGATAACTGTTTTGTCATTGTTTTCATAATATATAACAGTATTGGGTGTACAAATAATTATGTGTAATTTTATTAATTATATTAAGTGACTTTTACATTCAGAATTCTTTCATGTTGAAATTTAGATTTCAGGTGTCAAAAGTAAAGATAAACTTTTCAAAAAATGATTGAAAGGCTAAATTATTTTCCTATATTATTACACCGTTTTTTAGGTAGTACTACACCATTCAACAAATTAAAATAATGCATGCAGTTAATGAGTGCAGACAAACTGCTTATTTTAATGTCTATCTATCAATATACCAGGCTATTTTCCTACCATTAACAAATAATGAATGAAACACTAATAAACAAATATCTACATGTTTTGATAATCAAAGATAGGCACTTCCATCTCCCACAGGCTTCACAACCTTAGGCCCCTCAACGCCACTACACAGCCCACTAGGTTCAACCAAACCTTTCACAGCCAGAGGCAGCCTGTTTGAGAAGTATAAGATACACTACACCAACATGAGACTAATGGTGCACGTGGCATCCATTTAAGAGGTGCCTTTAAACGACACAAAATATCTGGAGAAAAGTATAAAAGTAACAAAATCAACTTTCATAATAGCTTCACAATAATTAATATCTTCATGTGGCCTTAATATGCTATCATGTATAATAGTCACTCATCCATGCACATCACAATAACAATTCAACTAAACTAATTTAAAATCATGTTTCAAAAGCAACAATCCCATTAGGAAGTGTTCACCTGCCTTGCCTCTCCTCTTCATTATCCTTTTTGCTTCCTCTAGACTCAATAGTTAAATAGATGAAAATTAGCTTTGTGGCTAGTCCTGAATGACAAATGTATCCGAACACAATTTCTCGGTGTTATTTCATCCAAATTTAGAATAGATTATTATTTTGGTGAGAAGTAACTAAGAAATGAGAACTATTAAATGCATTTATTTTACGTATTTAAAATTTCTCACGATAACCAGAATGGCCTCGAATCACTTGCTACACGAACTGCACTAATAAATTATTACTGTAATATTATACTCACTACATATGTTACAGTTGCAATCTCAATAACATGCTGGTCAGATGCACTTTGCCCAGTTTGATAAATGTTTTGTGAATTAATTTAAATGCATATGCCAATCATTTTTCAGCCTGCTATTTGATAACTGGTGTGTGATTAGCTGCAGCTGCACTAGGTGATCTATTTCGGTTTGCATTTAACTATAGAACTCTAAACTCTAACCATTACCAAATTTATCAAATATAATTAATTATTTTGACGAACTGATATTGAAGGCTCAAATTAAACTTTTCTTTCTTCTCCAGGCCCATTGCCGTGGTGGAGGAGCTTCTGAACCAGAGATTGTGGCCCAATGCTGTGATAGAGAACTTTTGGTCTCCACAGCCTTGGACTTCAGTCTCTGGTCTAATCAATTATTACTTGGACTTTTTCTTTCTAGCTTTACATGTTCTTGTTTCATGTGTCTTTTCTTTCTTGCCTTCCACTATCCCCTTCTTTTCCTAGTGTGAGAGCCGTGGGAAAGAGGCTAACTATGAGTTCAGTAATTAATGGCTTGATGGTGGGGTGGGCACGCTACACCCACCCTTTCATTGCCCTTACACTCCAATACTTCCTATTTCTGATCATCTCCATTCACAACCCCAGTTCTGCTATTCCTGCCATATCACAATTAATTTTCTTTCTCTCGTTATCCGATGATATCCACTGGAATATCCGTGGTTTCTACTCCCGTAGAAATTGCTTCCGCTATCTACTATCTACGAACATCATTATATGCTTTCAAGAAACCTTCCTGGTTCAATCATCTTATCTTAGGACACATTCTGTAGATTAGCGAGTGAGCGCTACCTCTCTCCAAGTTTCCACATACTTTGCCATGCCATTATTTCTTTGCTTTAGTTTGCCTTTTAGCTTACCATAGAGCCATATTACCTCCGTCTGGCGTTCACTTTACTCGCATTAACTCACTCCTCTAAACGAGATAATAGTGCTTGCCTATCTTACATTATTCTATGCTATAAACATTGCAGCTGTAACATGATCTGTACAGTTATAACGTCATTAAACTGTGGGACTAAATGGTTACAAGCCATTTCACAATACTTGATGCATATAATACTCTCTTTAATGTTTTCATGTTTGCACAGTTACAACGTTGCATTGCTCCTTCAAAATCATATCAACGTTGAGAACTTCCAATTTCAAACCTATGTGCTTTGAAGCCGAGACGGGATATATAGTTCATTAGAGAAATTACTACAGTGGTACCTCTTCCTGAATACCTCCCTTTTGAATGTTTTGGTTTCCAAACATATTATGAGGGAAGAAAGAAAAAAAAAACTTGGCAACCAACCACTGCTTGTTGGGGCCTGTATGAGACGCAAGATGAGTCTCTCAGCCCACACTGCTTTTAAAACAAGGAATGACTGAATCAGTTTGCCCAGTAAGTAGGTCAAGTGGGCTCAAACGCTATAGCTGCACATAGTTGCAGGTGCTCATCTCCCGTCACATTGGCCTTCGAGCCTGTGGTGGAAATTAATCCGTTACCTCGGGACACAGGGCCACTGTGACATCCAAGTTTCCACAGTTTATCTTCCTCAGGTTGCCCAAGGTACCCAATTATTGACCAACCTGTTTGGGAGTATTAACAGCTGGGTGAGCTGTGTGCCAACTGCCCGCGTCTGGAATCTAACTCAGGCCAGTGGATTCGTAGTCAGACGTGCTAACCATTGCATTCCTGAGCACTACCAAAATTCACGGTGAATGTTATAATTTATTCTTCCCATCATTGGTGCTCTCCTTTCTTCCCCGTATTAAGACATGGGGGAAATTATTTTTTCCATTTCCATTCCTCACCATTGGTAGTTATACAATGGAAGGGATATGAAATACTAGACAAGAACTGCCATGAACTACTGGATACAAACACAATAATCAGTGTGGAAATTTAAACGATGGCTATAGCTGCTCTCCAAAGCTTTCTCAAAGATCGACTATAGTAAACCCCCAAAGTTTTAGGGTTAAATAAGTAATATTTTTGCTTAAACTGTAAACTTTATAATTTTGGGGATGTCTAGAATGGATTAATCTAATTTACATTACTTCTATTGGGAAAAAAAAGTTTTGGTTTACAAACGGCCTTCCAGAATGGCTTAAATTTTACGAACCGAGGTAACACTGTAGTTTGTAACAACAATCAACCTGTGTGAATTCAAATGATTGTAACTTCCATTGAAGAGAACATTCCTGGTAACAACACTGTAACTGTCTACATGCTAGTGTAAGCTGTGCACCACATAGTCTATTACAAATATTTTGGGAGCTTGTTTTAGCTGCAGTATTTCTTGTACCCTCACCACCACTATATGTATATGGCAGGATTTTCCTAAGTGAAAACTAACAATGACATTATGCAACCTATTCCAAATTACGATTTATAAAATTTTCAATTTATAAAAAATACTTTTGTCATAGTGGCAAGCCAATTGTTATTACACTTTTGTTCTCAAGCTAGAATACGTTTAAAATATTGACAATGACATGCATAAATATGTAGGTGCCTGTCATCCTCTCATTCACAAAATATTGTAAATCTGTGGTACAAAATCAGTCACAGCTGAACCTGTACATAGTCTTAATATTGTGGTGCACTGCTGCACTCACTTCAACAAGAAACAATAACAACTCACTATGGCACATCATTTCATATGGCAGAATTAGGCCACTTAGAATGCAATGAAACTGATCAAATTTAACATGTTGTAAAACTAACAGGTGATATAAAACCGACAAAATTTAACTTACAGATGATAACAACATTGATGTAGACATTTCTTAAAATTATTCTAGCCAGAGTAATGAATAGCTTTTGGCATTATCTAAGCAGACCACTTATGTACACAAGTTTCCTCTCATCTTGTTCACAAAATCTCAAGATCAAACAATACTTAATTTCATCCTAAGGTATCAAGAACCAGTTGCAGTATGTACAGTAGTCAGTAGTGTCTATGGAACACAATTTTGCCTCCTTGAAACTTGTCTAGTATATTATATTCATAATGTATTTCCCAGTAATGCATTATTCGAAGCAGCCTCACACCGCAATATTTGATGGGCAATAAATGCCATATATGACTAAATCCAATTGAGGTAAAAATTCAACAAGTATGAGTATAAATGAACAAAATGTTACTTTTCACTCTACACATCACATAACATTGTATGTGTGGCTGCAAGGGGTCAAAGGTAGGCTGTGCCACTTGACTCATTCTACTTATAAAATACATCCCACCATTTACAGCACCAGTGGAAAAAAGCACAATATAGTCATTGTTCTATGAAATTAGCCTGTAGGATGGACAGAAGACATACAAATTATCACAATACCTTGGTAGCAGTTAGTTATCTTGCCTCACAAAACAACATTCAAAGTAGCAAATGGAACAAACTAATATGTTCAGGTTACTTATAAATACAAGAGAAATGTCACTAGGGGGTTTTGAGCAACACCAAATGTCTAACCCCATAATGATCATTGTAAAGCTTCAGTTATGTACACTGAGGCAGCTCTGGCCCTCTGATCCTCATCTATTGAAGATAATCTGGAATTTTGTTGCAATAACCTTCATCCAATGTTTTTAGTTCAAAATAAATATGCAGAAATAAGTGATAACACAAAAAGATAAATATATATAGTTAATGAAAAAAACCCTCAAATGATTTTGTACAAAATGAAGATTTTGAGTGCCTAAGAAACTGCTGCATTACAGGAAAGGAACCCTTAGAGGGAGAGAGACAACATACACTATGAACACAAGTGATTGGTCAACTAGTTAACCTCAATGATAAAGAGAAAAGGACTATGTAACACCGAGGTCATCGCAGATTTCTCTTCATTGCTGCTCGCAGGAGGGAGTCAAAATCTAATGGGTCACCTGACCTGCCCTTAGGTCCTCCACCCTCATGCTCTCCACGATCAGCATCTGGCGTAAGATAAATACACATGAAATGTGATATAATGTTGGGATGAAGAACAAGAATAATGACTAATGGTCAGCCAGTATGGGGGAGTTAAATTCATGCCCTGTGTGGAAACTATTCCAATTACTGGACACTTCAATGGATGTTGCCCAACTCAGAATCCAATCAAAATTCTCCCACAATACTGGTTCAGGTACTTATAAACCACAATACACAAAAGTTTGGTTATATGCGAGGGATGCATTCTAAGAAAGCAATGTATAATGTGAAAACACAATGTGAATAATTATTCAACTGCAGTATCACATGGCAAGATTTGCATTATATTTCAATAGTTTGAAAGTAACATGAATAACCCAAGCCACCTGAAACACACCTCCAATGTGTTGGACTTACTCGCCACGAGTTTGGGGCTGATGTGATCTTTTTACCATGGCTACCTACGCTTTGCTTATAATTTCCACCACAAAACCATGAACTTAAAGTACAAATGTTCTTGTTATAAATCTAGATACATTTGTTTACTGTGCACAAATACGACTCAATGTCACCTTGGCACTATCATAACAATGAGGTTCATCCAAGGTGAGAGATTGCCACAAGCACTGCTACTCTATTTAGAAGTGGCCATGCTGGAGGAGGTATTTCACCTATAGATGGTTAGCACCATTAGTACACTTTCCAAAGTGGAACTGAAGCTGATGGTAAGGTGAACATCAACCATTGTTATTACCTATTTACCCTAACAACTGAGAACCTGTTTCCAAGTTCCTCTCTAAATATTCTTTCATAAGCTTACCCAGATCAGAATAGGACACCCTGCAGAAGGCCCGTCGCCCCCCAAAGCAGAGGTCATAACGGGGTAGTGATGAGTCTTCATTTCCACGTTCAACTGCACAGTATGCCTCGTCTCTGTTCTTGAAGGTGACAAAGCCATAGTTGTCCCTGGAGATACAAGAATATTGAATCAATAGATATTATAGTGAATGCAAAGCAATGCTGTTAAACACTAAAAGCACTATTCCTGTACAGTCAGCTGTTCCCAACTCAAGTAGGTAAAAGTGTTATTAAAAAATACATAGAATCAAGAGAAAAGTAAAGTATGTGGCTAACAACATGCCACCAGTTTCTTCCATTCTCAGCAGTACAACATTGTAGCCACGACTACTGCATCACATCTTTATCATATCTGTTCTTCAGGGGAATGATCAAAGTGTGAGTCTATTAAAAAAAAGAAAGAAGTTGCTGGTTCTCTTTAAAAATGTATTCCTTAAAATTATATAAATTAATCTATATCTATCTATCTCTATATACCACGCAGTTATTCCCCTACGGGAGGATAGCCAAGACAAGGCACACACCTCTACATTCCTCTCACTTAGCCCCAAGGCCCCCAGAGGAGAAGAAAAGTACACGCCACCCAAACACTGTGTGAAATCAGTCACACAAATGGGGATGAGAGTGGGTTTACCCGTGCCACTACATATTTAAATCATGTCCTCTCTCTCTCTCCACACCTGATATATATGATCCAAGGGTCACACCAGATGCTTGAGAACCTCCTCCAACAGTTGTCAAAGCCACGTCATTACTCATGCATTCACCATTACTCTCCATTCACTTCTATTCACACACAATCATCCTTCCTTGCTCCACAGACATTCCTCTTTCATCTAGTGCTATTTCACAAACCATCCATCTATTCAGTTTGTGGTCTTTCTCTCAACCACACACCTTTCGAATCAGATCCTACTCTAAACCAATCAGTCCTCCTCCATTCTCTCATGTGTCCAAACCACCTCAACAAACTCTGCTCTACTTGAACAACCAACTCTCGTACACCAGTTCTCCTTCACACCTCATTTCTTACTTATGTTTCTCTCCCATAGAGTGCAGTTGGCAGTTACTCGTTCACACAATCTCTTATGTTCATACCCATTGCTCTACAACTAAACACCTTCATTCCTCCCAAAAACTTTACTACATTGTTGATGTTGATCCTAGACTTCACCGGCCTCTATTCCTCCATCTACAGTAATCTTGGACCCTAAATATTTAAAACATTCCATCTCTAGCAGTTCTACATACTTGGCTTATATTCCTATTACAGGGGATAGCCAAGACAAGGCAATTAGGGTTCAGGGAGACATTACTCTCCTATTTACTTCTGGCTCTGGAGAGGGACTTCCCAGATCTCTAGTTCCATCCCTTTTTGTCACCTTTTACGATCCACATGAAATACAATGATAGTATTCTTGCAGCTCCCACCACAGGACTTCATAAAAATTAGTCATTAAAAAACTGATGCCAATTATGGTGCTGTGCTTCTCAAAGCATGTTTCCAGATGGTTGGAAGCATCCAGATATGAATATATTGATAACACAACACTTCAATTTCAAACTACACTGTTAATATCCATACATACTTAATGAAATACATGCACAAATACATACCCGCGCTCCCTGAAGTGGACGCTGATGTCAACTATGCTGCCATACTTCTCAAAGCGTGTCCGCAGCTCAGCCTTGGTGGTGCCCTCAGAAATACGGCCAACATATATCACCCGGCGTTCCTCTACCTGCTTTACTCTGTTCTCATCCTCCTGTGGGAAAGGGAAAGTAAATTGTGTGTGTGTGTATGTGCACAAAACAGCAACTCATGCCTGGAAGATATCCTCATGACATGCATTATTTGCAACAATTAAGTATAGGGATAATACAAGGTAGTTTTACAAATGCTTCATTCCGGAAACCTGCATGAAAATTACATCACAAAACGTAATGCAGTGTAATAGCAATAGTTAGTTCTGGTGGTCAGGTGCACAAGTAGTAATTTCATTATTTGATCCTATAGTCTATAGTTATAGTGTTGGGGAAAAACAAGTGGATTGATTATGACTATATGGTGAGGCCACATAGTGCTCGTTATAGTGTGATGGTGAGGAACAACCACATGGGAGCTTTGTGATAGAAGCTGTTATAGACAAAGCCTGAAAGAACTTACCATTTAAGTAGAAAGTATCATTCCTTAGGAGACATTACAAAAAGGGAAGCAGATGGCCTGGATTGATTTTTTTAGCTACAACCAATCAGATTGTGTGGCTAGAGTAATGAGCAAGATTTGAATAGATGACCAACCTGTGACTGGGTTGTGAAGCAGCTAATTGCACCAAGTACCAAATACTTTTCTACTCTATCTTTATCTTCCCACTTAATAGGTAGCTTCTTTATAAGTACTCAAGAAATCAAACATCTTTGAACTCACTGGTCTCCTGGGCCTGCCAGATAGTGTACACGAGGGTGAGCGGGAGCGTCCTGCGCCCCGCCAGATAGGTGAGCGTGACCGTGAGTGAACATCTTTGTAGCGAGACGAGGAACCAGACCGTGACCCGCTCCCTGAGTGCCTCTTCCTGCTGGAGCGCCAGCGCCAGTAGCTCCCCCACCTGTCTCTGGTCTTGGAGGAACATTGTGACCGGGATCTGGACCTGGTTCTGGTTCTAGTCCTAGTTCTGGACCTGGTTCTGGACCTGGACCTGGACCTGGTTCTGGATCTGGATCTGGAGCTTGAATAACTGCAACTTTGGGAAGAGGAAGAGCTGCTGCCTCTTGACCTAGAATGAGAACGTGACCTTGACCACCTCCTCCATGGCCGGGGAGACTGTGAGGAATGGGTCTCCCTGTAGCCTCTCCTCCTCTTACTGCGGGAGGAGTGGTGGTGTCTGCGGGAGTGTCTCTTCTTGTTAAGGACTGGGCTCCTGCTGTGACTCCTGCTCCTGCTCCTACTTCTACTAGAGGATGACCATCTTCTGGAGGACAGACCTTGATGGGAACCAACTTTCCAGTGTGTGTCCGGCTTAGATGATGAGTTCTTGTAAAACACCAGACTTCCTAGTGTGTTCTCACCAGTCTTCACTCTGGACTCTACATGTACAGGGCTCATTTCAGAGGGACTTTCAGTGTTCATGGCACTAGGGTTCACTCTGGCCACAATCTCTGGTTCAGAGTCTCCCTCCAGCTCCCCTTCTTCCATGTCTTCTTTGTGAGGTATTTCACACACAGATTCCTTGGCTGTGGTAAGGGTATCCTGCTCCTCAGCCACGGTCTGGGTGTGGTTGGGTGCTCCTTCAACCACTTCAACAGCCTGCTGGGGGCTGCTGGCAACAATACTGGTGGTGGATGAAGCAGGGGAGGGACATCTGCTGCTCTGGGCACTCTTTATTCTCTGCCGGTATTCAGATAGGTTCAGTTTCCGTTTGTGTTTCTTGGTCTCCTCCTGTTTCTGGATGTCAAGGTCCTTCACTTCCTCAACTTTCACCTCAATGCCATCCTCCTGCACCTCATCGTCCTTGGGCTTGACATTACTGATATCAGTCACATAGGCTGGCAACTTCATATACACATCTCCCTCGTCAGTCTTCTCTCCCTTTACCCCTTCACTTGATGTGCTGGCAGGATCCTGAGTCATCCTGGTCACTTTCCCTTCCTTCTTGCGCTCCTCTGTCTCTATACTGGCATCACTCACATCCCCAGACTCCACTCCACTGTCTTTCTTCCCCACATCATCCTGCCCATCATCAGAGGAGCTGCATGATTTCTTGGTATCACCATCTTTCCTGGGTACTGTGGTGTAGTAGTCTGGTAGCTTGTTGTACATGCGATCTGAGGATTGCCTGTTACCTCGCTTTGTCTTGTCAGTGGAGCAGCAATAGTCATGGTCTAAAGGTGGTGGCACCCTCACATCCTTTTGGCTCTGTTTCAGTACAAAAGAAATGGTGTTGATTTAGACAGTGAGTAACTATATAACTGTGGATGCATCTTGTCCACTAAAAAAATTACATTATTTAGCTTGCAATTGGGAGCTGCAATACAATACAAAACAAACACTTTACTGATGCTCCCCCTAAAATGAAATTATGTAACCTTATACCTCTTCATCTTCCGAGCTGTTTATCAATCAAGGAATGGAATATCTGCTTTTATATATGTGACAGAAGTGATAAGGAAGTGATGTGGAAGGTGATGAAAGTGTGTAGGATTGTTGGTGTTTGTACAAACACGAGGATCTAATACCTGAAAATTTCATGGGATCAAAGTATGGCCCACAGACAACTGCAGCCAGAAATAAGACTTCATTCTTACCTGTTGTGAACCTGTTGATGTCTGTGGCTGTGGTTGCTGTGATGATACCCGGCTTCCCTTGCTGCGGTGGGAGCCACTTGTTTCTTTGGCTTTGTTCCCCCGTCCTTTGCGCACCACAATTGGCTCTGATAACATCTGTGTGCTTTTCCGCTTGATTGAGGCTGAGGAACAGTAATTTGTTACAATGAGTTAAAAATACAATTAAGAGTCAGTTACATTTCAATGTAATGATATCTTACAGTAATGTCTTGTGTAAACAAAACCGAATCAAATAGAATTGAGACATGAAACAAATGCAGATGAAGTGTGGTCTTCAGATGTAATGTATCCCTAGCCACATCATCATGTGACTTCTGCAATTATGTTTATATAAAAGCAGCAGCAGAGGCGTGTGTGTGTGTGTGTGCACGTGCATGCACATAGCTATGCAATATTTGCCAGCCCATGCCATAACTAGAACATAAGGCACACTGGGAATACATACATACATGAATTTTTGACCCTATGTCTACAGAATCATAAGTATGGTAAATATATTTTGTGATATATTTACGCCATTTTTGTATATCTTGTGGGAAAAAAACACATGCACACAGAGTGAATGGGAAGTGGACCTACCTTTTATTTTCTCAATGATCTCCTTAGGAAGTGCATCCTTAATGTTCTGGTGAGTGGGCGATGACTGTGATGCCTTCTTGTGTTGGGGAGTTACTGTGGCTGCAGTTTGGAGTTTGTTTGTGGACAAAACTGAAGGAGTTTGCTTGGGGGTTCCTTCAGCTACCACACTCTCAAGTGCAGGACTGTCACCGCCTGAAGTGTTGACAGCTTCTGAAGCCTCAAACTGGGCAAGAAGACTAGCTAGGTCACCAGCTTCAAGAACTGTGGGATGGCAAAACATTCGTATTACTATAAAGATCAAACACATGCATATACCCATTTTACCAACTTCCCTATCACACACAAAACACAATAATATGCATATAATATGATGTATTTCTCGTTGAAACCAATGACTCGTCAATATTATAAATGTAACATACCTGGAGCTTTTTCTGAAACTGTTTCAACATCAACATCTTCTTCTGGGTTGTTGTTGTTGTTGAAGGCACCAGACAGGGCTTGAGGGTCAACCTGGAAGCGGGGAAGGGGCACCAGGGAGCCAGCCTCATCAACCATGGCCAAAACAACAGAGCCAGCTGGAAGCCTCGTTACGTCCTTCCCCTTTGCTACCACAGATGGTTTCTGGGCGGGGACCTGAGAGTGTTGAGTGGATGTCAAGCGATGGAACTAACCAACAAAGGGTGAATGCACAACTTTCATATAAGCTTTCTGGTACTGAATGAGGCTTGTTGAGGAAAGCTAGCATCTTTATCAATTACCAAAAATTTGCCAAGTCCAAGTTCTCTTTAACTGAGATTAGAATGAGGTTCTGTAGACCCTAGATTTGACAGACAAGCTGCATGTAACTGCAGTTTGGTGATCTGTCAAGAGATGACAAAGGTTCACCCACATGAACACAGAACACGCCTTTCAAAACAACAAAACTAAGACACCTGATACACAGCCACATGCTATATACCTGGATGGGAAGTTTCTACAGGATGGTAAATGAAAGTAAAACAAATGGTACATGAAAATAAGAACTATTAAACATGACAGAAGTCTCTCCTTGTAAGTGTTCATGTATTTCATTCTTGTCACAAATTCCAACATTCTATCCTCACATTATTTTATAAGGAGTGGTCTTCTCACAGTCTCAAAATCATTTCCACTCTAGTATATAGTTGTTATTCCACTCACCATTCTCAAGGTAAACAAATAACAAGTATCTGAGGATGGTGCATTGCACTACCTCACCAATAACTCCTCGCCTACTAGGCATACCAAATCTTCTATCAACTGTCATTACACACCTTCCATTCTCTTTATATCACAAGCACCACTCAACAACATTAAGTTTCACCACAAGAAAAAATTAAAGGTGGAGTGTTAACTCTTAAATGCCCTAACAACAAGGCTCTATTATCTATTTAGTACAGCAACCCACATCAGCCCATCCCAAGTTGGATCGCTTGTGAACCTGGATTTATATCAACTATCAAAAGATTTACTAAGACCGAAATGGTTGTGATTGTAATAGTTAACCAAATGTTTAAACATGACTATGTGCTAACAGCAATCAAACAAGTAGTGTGTTACTATTCAAAACTCTTGTCTCAGTAGATAACAATAAGACAGTATACATACACCTCTAAACTCACCTCTGTGTCACTGGCTTGTCTTTCAACTTTGACAGATTTGAGGGCTTCAACACCTTTTTAAGAAAACAAATAATGAGTTACGGGCATTCTAATTATTGTGCATATATTAATTTCAAATTTGCAATCAGTTTTTACCAATTTCAAACTTATATCCAATCATGAAAAATAAGATTTATATTTTAGATTAAAGTCCTGAGACAATGATTTTTTTCAATAGTACATTGCAATTGTTTAAATATTTTTCTTTTTGCAAATAATTAATGTTAAAAAAAAAAAAAAAAGTAATAACAATAAAAAAATTAAATAAGGTTTCTTCGTACCTTTTAAAGTCAAAACACTCTCCACTTGTTGCTTGGTAGTCTCTGGTGGTCCTCTCTTGCCTTTTCCTCCCTTCATTAGCCTTTCCTCCTCCACCAACTCTTTCTTCACCGCCACCTTATTAAATTGCTTACTGTCTACTATCTTTTGTGGTTGTGGTTGTTCATTCAGCAAGGAAACCTCCAGCTCCTCATTAAACTCTTCTATCGTGATGCCTTCTTCCTTCTTCACTGGGCCACGGTACGTCCCACCACTATCTGGAGCCTAACGGAGAAGGCATTACAAGGAGATGATAACACTGTCCTTAGTTACCTTCAGCACTATAAGAAGTGAAAAAACAAGAACAATTTAACACAAAGCTAGCAGTGACTTGATTCCCCTCAACACACGTACCATTAACAAGTCTGGAGCCACGCAGGGACCAGTAAAGGAACACACAGACTCGTTGCGCTGCCGCTGTCGTCGCTGCTGCCGCCGCCGCCCCACAGCCATGGAGTGCGACACCGCCTCATCCACCACCAGCTCCTCCTCGTCTGATGTCTAGGGGCAAGAGGGAAAGGAGTGAAGACAAGGCCCTCTTCACTATCCTGGAAAAGGCTTAAGGAACAGGTAAGGAGATGAATGAGGGAGAATGTAAAGAGGAAAGATAACACCCTCCCCCCCTCCTCCCCCCCAAAAAAAAAAAAAATAAATAAATAAAAAATCAAAATCAAATAAATCACATTAAGCAGAATAAAAGAAGTGGTGATTGATGGATATAATAAACTCTCTCCCTCTCTCTATCTAGTGGTTTGAGTTAGAGAATAAAATGAATGCAAATAAACAAACATACTACAATTAGGTAAGCTAGGTAAATACATAACTTTGTTCATTAAATTAAAGATGAATGTTTGTATCATTGGTGATGAGAAAAGACATAAATTAGCCCGTTGATGGTGGTACTAAAGCATTTGTTGCCATCAGACCAAACTACTACAAAATAGTTCCAATAATGTATGTAATGTGAGGATTTGTCTATGTAATGTTAGGATGTATCTCTAATCAGTACAAACAAACCTATATTACTATTTGATGCCATGATACACAAAGAGTACAGTAACAAATTCACAATTGGAATACGTTGGAGAATTTTAAATCATTAACCCAACACACAGCACACCACAGCTGTCACTCAGTGTGTGACAAAACCATGTAATAACTGCATCATAAATAGAAAAGAATGGTCTTTCATCTCTGAAGAAATCACAAAACCCCAAATAGCTTCCTTAAACATATTAATATATTCAAAAATGGTATAATCATAGTTTCACTCAAATCCAAAAAAATCAAGCAAAGCAGGTAAGAAAACTAAATATTAAAGAAATAATTGTACTTATAAAAATAGTGAACAACGAAAATAGATCAAGAAGTGAACAAGGAAAATAGATTCAATAGTAGCTATCCCAATAGGTAAATACAGTACACTACTACAGTGGTAACTCGGTTCTCAAACTTAATCTCTTCCAGAAGGCTTTTCGCAATCCAATTTGCTTGTAAACTGAATCAAAGTTTCCCCTTAAAAAGTGATGAAAATTTATTTAATCCATTTCAGAACTTCAAAAATTACAAAGTTTCACCATTTTCGCACCAACACCTCCTTTGATGGCCTCTTTTGAGCAAGCATCACCTGATCTGAGGGAGGTGTGTGATTCAGGTCTCAACCAGCAATAGTAAGTTGTTTAAGAATTAAGGATATATTAGACAACCAAGATATTCCCCCCCCCCCCCCTCCCCCAAATAGGTTCAGGAACTGAGTTGTTTGAGAAGGAAGACATTCGAGAACCTCGGTATTCAAATTCTATCCCTCTGAAGATCAATAAGCTAAGCTGACTTTCAGCAGTACATCTTGGGATTTGCAACACTCATGATACTTATACAGATGGGAAAAACGGAGACAATGACAGCAACACAAGATGAGAATGAATAGCAATACTATAGATACATGCAAGCACAGGGAAGGTAATGGTTCTGTGTATAAGTGCAATAGAAGCTTATATTTATCAGGAGAATCAACAGACCCTTTCATGGCAACCTTGACTTACCCTGCATTCTGGATAAAAAGAAAAGAAAAAACCTTATCATAAGAAAGGGAAGTGTTCTCCCGCCTAGATTAACACATGCAACAAAATACCTCTCCATTTGCCTTCTCAGCTACACTGAACTTCAACTCAGTAAAGAAATCTTCGTCTGATGCCTGCAAAAAGTTAATGGTTATTAGATGGTGATCCAACACACTCACAGTTGTCCTCAGACACACTAGCACACAACACAAACTAATTAATAGTATTCTACACACACGCATAAAAGGGGGGTGTGGTAAAAGTACAATGCACTATAGTATTCAACAGACTAAAATAGCACACAAAAAACTTGTCAAAAAAGCATTAAAACTTATATTAGTAGATTCCTATTTTAAAATCTAGAAGCCATCCTGCCCTCACCCTTTGCAAGGTTTCCAGGCTTAATAGCTTCTGTGTACCAGTATAAATATACTTTTCTTGCTATTAACACAAATGTAAAACTCAACTTTATCCACATACATGTACCAAGAATTGGATTCTGGTTTGTGCATAAACACAATTTCATTTATGGATTCTAGATACATCCATTATTTAAACAGTATCTAATGATTATCTATGTCTATAAACTAATATTAATATAAAATATACAGCACAAGGACATTACTTTATTGCACAATGCTAAGAAAACATAATGCAAGCATCATTAAATACTATCTAAGTCACTCAAAATAAGGAGTACAGCATGTCACTCAGGCTGGAGGCTGGTGTTGGTCTGCAGGATGACAGACAAGGCTCAGGCACTAATACCAATTTTTCCTGTTACTAAAGCTGACACAGTCTACCTTCTGTATCCTTATGAGTATTGCTTCCACTCCATAGTACACGTGCTGCTAATTTCTTACTACCTTGAGGTTTCAATTACAGTCTATAGATATTGCATCTCTTACTATTTTGACAATTAACAATTAAAATTTGTAGTGAAACAGTTTCTCTTACTATCTTCATTATGTTGTTCTTCTGAAGTTGTTAAAGCTGCATGTTTTTCTTTATTGCCCTGAATAGTGCAGGAAAAGCAATATTAGGGAGATTATTCGATAAAGGTATGTCCTACCGGCACGTTGCCGAAGGGAGAGAATCTTGTTCTGATTTATCCTGTTCTACATGCAGTGTACTAGTAATGATATGTAGTCCAGTAGATACTGCAGTTACAGACCAACAGGTCTTCTGATGTCTGTTCTTCTTCCACTTGAAGAATGAACAATTCCAACTCAAAAACACTAATTATTATGATAGATGGTGTTAAAATTGTGCCATAGCCAGTGTTAAACACCTTGCATCCCAGAGGTAAAGGTCCCAGCCCCCAGCCAATAAGGTATGCAATGACTAACACCAGTGTCACCGTTCAGATCCAGGCAAGTACCATTCCTTACTCACTACTATTGATGGTGTCTAATGTGCTGATGTGTTCTTAGCAAGCCAAGCCAAGCATCCTAAAGCTACTTACCTTTCAAGGGCAACATGCCCATGTGATGCCTACCAATTATACCCATAACCTTAGCTTCCCTCCTAAGCACCTATCTCAGGAAAGCAGAACATCTATCTGTACTGCAGCATATTACCACTCACTACATAACTCAACAGGAGTATGCAACCAAATAGAGAAAAATTAAAATAACTTCAATAATTGCAGGATAATTATGTTTCTTTATTATTATTAAAACCGTAATCCACAAGCCCAGGATTTTCAAATGCAGGACTTACATTTGTTTCCTTGTCGCTTTGGAGACTCTCTGGCAATGGAGAGAGAAGGGGCAGCCTTAATGACTGAGTCCATTTATACACTCGCTCTGAAACACTGTCACTGTTTGGGCTATGAAACCCTGCTAGTTTGTTGAAGCCCAGAGAGCCATGTTGGTTCTGTGTAGGCCAATACCCCTTGCATGAAGCTTTGTGCTGCTTTGCATTGGGCTGAGAGGTTTGTTGGATCCAAGTCAGAAGGTTAGAGAAAGGGTTTTGTTTGCCCAATATACCACCGCCTGAGTTTTCTTCCTTAGACTGACTGACAGGATTTGGAGAACCAGCAATCCATCTTCCAGGGTCAAAATTCCTGCCACCATTGTTACTGGCCACCTCATCAAGGTTTTGTTCTGCTTCCTTCAAGGCATCTGAGGTGAGGAGGACAGGAGTTGTGAAGCACAGCTGAGGAGAACGTTGTGGCTCCTCAGCACCTTTGTAATCATAACCATCCAAAGTCCAATCCTGGTACTTTGGTGTGATGAACATTGGCAGGGGTGATGAATAGACATCTCCTACAAGTGTAGTGTTGGTACAGACATCCTCACTTGGCAGATACACTCCTGCTGTACCTTCCTCTAGATCCATGTCATGTGAATCTGCTATACTATAACATGGTGTCACTCCGTATATTACGCCATTCTCTCTACCATTTCTATCAAACTCCTCCATCAGGCTTACAAGATCATTAGTTATTGTATCTTCCTTCTCGCTCTTACAATCAGACACTTGGTCCTCACAGTCAGTCCAGGATGGAACTATTCCTTCCGTTTCCTCCTCCCTGACGAGCCTGGGAGTGGCTGGAGGTGGATCAGATCTATCAGGTGGGAGACATGGCATCACATCTGAAGTCCTGTCTTGGATAAGCTGCTTCACTAGGTTCTCAAGCTGCTGAAGGCGTATTTGTTGGGCAGAGTTTTGTTTTTCTATTTTTCTGATTTCCTTCTTTAGCATAACACTCTCCTCCATGGTGCAGGATGAACTGTTACCTTCCACTCTTTCAATAATATGAGAATCACATTTTTCATGAAGGAGTCCACTTGTTGTCAGGGTTTTACTAGTATTATTGCATCGGTCATATTTCCTGCCATTGAACCAATTTCTCCTTGGGTTCTGGGAGTCACTGGTCCTGTTGGTGTCCCCGTGAAGCACCATGATGATTACTGCCAATACTTCACTCACTGTCACTGTCAACACTTGTAAACATCAACCTTGTGTCCTGGACGTATGCCTTACAATCTTCGTTCACTTAGTGGCTAAAAGATTCAATTCGTTTCGACTATACACAAACTGAAGCAAAGAATACATCAGACCCAGAGCCAGTCCCTTTCAGACGTGAGGCAGGGAGATGAATGTATGTATGTGTTTGTATGTGCGTGTTGTTGGCCACTCTGGTACAGGTCGTGACAATCAATCACCATGCATATTGGACAAACATTCCTGGTGTAGGGAGTCGTCAACCTCCTCCTCCAAGCCGACACAAACCTTGTTGCACGGAACCAAACATCACACACATCACGCACACCCTATCATCTTCACAACACATTTTCTTGTCACTTTTTCCTGCTGGTTAATTTCCTGCAACACCTCCGTCATGACGTCACCCCCTACAGGGAGGCGGTATGTCTCTGCGTGGCGGTACTGGCGATCGGTGTGCTGACTCAACTTCCCTTTCGTTATCATCTGTACACACTGCCAGACATCACCTCCAACAGTACACTGCTCCCCTCCTCCCCCCACATCATCGCCTGGCTGCATCAGTTGCCTTTACATTTCAATACATGCACACACACATACAACAGTTGCCACAATACCTTAACATACATACACACACACACAAGTTTCCACGTGGCACATGAGCAGTGACGCAAACACAGATGCTCTTCCTATGGTCCGAATATGTGTGTGTGCATGCGTGCGTGCGTGTGTTTGTATGTGTCATCCATCCATCACTTAAATAATAAATGGTACTGGTCCGCAAGATGCCAGATGAGATAAGATTATGATCATCAGATTATTTTTTTTGACGTATGATAGACAATACATGATGTAATAAAACACTGCCCTCAACTATGTATACTTAATTACACTCACTTGACACACGACTCGTTACAGCAAAGGAGAAACAGCGGGAAAAAATCTAATACCACAATAAGATGGAGTGGTAACAAATCAACTACAGGCTGATCCAATCCAATGACGGGGCGGGATAAGGGTGTTGCTAGTCATACTAATACAAGAGGAATAAGGCGTCAAGCAAAACGAGCGAAGAAATAAAGAAAAAACATGAACATTCTAAAAAGATAAATGACCGCAGCACACTTAACATCAAAACAAATTATTCCCATTATCTAACATACACATATAGTTAACTTTATTATATTTTTTTTTCAGGAGGTAATTGTATCTACGAATGGTAACGTCCTTCAACCTCCCTCCCCCGCACTACCCTATAAATAGACAATATTAAACGACTTCCCCGCGGATTCAAAACTAAGGATTAACCGCGAAAATAAGAACATCCAATCAACACACTAACTCACAAATAAAAGGAGGTAAAAAGAAGTACAGAACAATTCTTTCATTCCCTCATTACCACCTAGCGATAATGAACGTACACACTCCACAAATTAGTGTTCTATCGTGTATGTTTAAAGTACACATTCATCCCTGGATAGTCAAGATACATATGGTATCCGCAAATGTACCAACACATGTGGAGAGCACAGCTGTATGTGTGTGTGTGTGTGTGTGTGTGTGTGTGTGTTAACAGAATGGATCAATAAGTTCAAGTCGCATATTCTCTT